>MU225727.1:146308-159735 GCA_018584345.1 Thuja plicata
TTTGATTAAGCGACCAGAGTAGGAAGAAGGGGAAAGAGATAAGGATCTCATGACGAAAATGATTGACTAGGGCAAAGTGATAGTTGTAAACCCTAGTGAATCTTCCCTCCAACGTAAAGTATTCCATTATGACTTTTATTACAGAGCCCCAGACTTTTTCAATATTATCAATTTCAACATAATCCATCTTACCTTTAACCAGGAGAGCCCGTTCCTCATCTGTAGCTGGAAATTTTTTATACGCTCTGGTTCCTATTTTCACCTCCTTAGAGTAGTTCATCCCTTCCAGGGGGAGCCCTGTAATTTCAGACAAAACCTCCAAATTGAGTCTGAAATATTTTCCAGCAAAGTTGACCATGCCCTTATCCCACCCTTCTGCAAAAGCTTTTGAGACCTTTGGGTCATATCCATGAAGTCTCTTCAGAAAATGATGGACCTGCCCTTTCTTCAGAATTCTCCAAACTTCCTTGTCTTTCTTCCACCTACACTCCGCAGGCTCCTCCCTTCTAAGATCTCCTCCCATGGCGACAGGTTTCACCTTCTTTTTTATCTCAGTTTGGGAATCATTTTTTTTGTTGATTTATCTCGAACAGGCTGATAATTTTGATCTCTTCCTCTTTAGTCTTCGCATGCTCAAACTGATCACAGTTAATGATAATAATGGCATCAATCATAGAAGTTTGGGCTATAATAATTAGGGTTAAACTCCGCAACTTGTGAATGTACTTCCCCTTGATTTGGCCGTCATTCCAAATCTTCCCACTCTGATTAGATTTATTTCGTGCCATTAACAACACTTTTGATAATTCCTTCTTTATGCTTGAATTTGTCATAATTGATAATTGATTTGACCGCTTCATCATTCATAGGTATTCCTTTCCATTTTTGAACTCCATCACTTTTGGCGCCAATGTTAGCAAGGTAATCAGCCACCTGATTAGTCTCACGGTAGTCGTGAGATATATGAACTGCTTCAAAGGTTTTAACTATAGATAATATTTTAAGGATAATATTCTCTATAGTCCAAGAAGGAGGATTGATTTCTTTAATGTTGTTGATTATATTCAAAGAATCTCCTTCCAGCCAAACTTTTTTGTAACCCATTTCTTCCACCAGCATGACAGTATTCAAAGCTGCCAGGGCCTCAGCTCTATGATTTGTTTGAAATCCCACGGGAATAGAAATAGCTCCGAGAAAGTTACCATAATATTTAATGTAGAGTTAGTTCACACATGCCAAATGATTTTAAATTGTTCTATTGTTGATTCTCAAATCATGTGTTTTAATGACAAAGTATGTAATATGACTATACTTGATGATTGTATATTGTTTGTGTTTGGAATTATTCTGTTCCATTGTATATGTCTATACCTCTTGACTTTGTTAGTCTTGTTGCATTAGAAAATTAAAATGGAATACACCAAGGAGTACCACATGATGAAGTTCAATTATACTGATAAATTATGTTGTTCTATTGCAAAGTACTAGAACTGTACATTTCTAATTCTTCAAAATTGTTCCGATATTTCTCATATGGCTACTCTGCCCAAATTTTGTGTATTTCATATATAGAGAAGATATAGTTTTTATTGCTATTTCATATATAGAGCTGAATTGTTATGATACTAAGAAAGATAGGTATTTTACAATTTTGTTTTCATATATAGAGCACATGTAGTTTTTGAAATTACTATACCAACTTGCACAATTTTGGTGTAACTCATAAAAGAGGTTTAACTTTTTGTAGCAATTTACAAAAACTATGTAAGCTCCAGGAGTTTTTGAAATTACTACTCTAGCTTGTACAAATTTTGTACATTGCTCCAACACCTACTTTTTTGCTTAGCGTCATATATACATGTGTTCATCAAGAATTCTAAATGGATAGTTCTGAGACTACACATATGCTGATATTAATGTCTACTTCTTAATGATTGTATGTTGTTCATGATTTCAACCTACAGTCCATTTTTTTGAGGTTACTCCTTGGTGTATTCCATTTAAATATAAAGAGTTTAAGAATGAGCAGGATATGTGAAGCTTGCTCATCGATATGTGATGAGAAGGATATGGGAAGCTTGAGGAGGATATTCTCTTGTGTTTATTTTTACTTAACGGTGTATTTTCACACGACCATTTTGTTCTAGGATTTTGTTCTTCCCCATCCTGTATCTCTTGCTATAGATGTTACATTCTATTTCAAAACTAATTGCAAGAATTGCACTTCTTCATTTTGGACCTTTGTTCAAAGTTATGTTCAAATTGCATTTTGTATTTTCATTTTGTTCAGATTCATTATATCATCAAATACGAAGCATTTTCATTTTGTACTATGATTAAAAATAGTCGTGTTGTTATATGATATGAGATGTTGTCTCCATTAGTATGCTACTTTTTATTGCAATTATAATTATTATAAATGAACACAATAATGAACTAAACAAAATGGTATGTTGGAATGACAGTGTAATCTTTCTTGATATAGTGTTGATGGCTTTGGTGAATGTGCCTATGTGTCAATGTGGTGTTGGACCTTGCGTGTTAAAGAACTCACCCACAACAAGTAATTCTAGGTGTCAATTTTGGGGTTTCCCAAATAGGAAAAAGGTTGTTAATGGAAATATATTTTATGTTTAGAAATAATTTAAGAACCAATCATTTTAGGAAGAACCAATGTAGATTTGGTATTACATGGAAATAGTGGATGTCAATACTTTTGGTGGGTCGATGATACCCCATCTACATCTATACCTGATGTAGGAAATGAGTGCACCTTGTGCAAGGCTTGAGAGACAACTAGTGCCATCAAGATTACTTCAATGGCAAAAGCAGAAATCATGTTTCTGTGATGCCTTCTTTGTGTTGTAATCCCACTACTTTGTTGAGACCATATGCGTAGATGAAACTTTTTTAGAATTTCATGTAGATACGTTGGACAAATTTTGGTCAAGTGATGACTATTTTGTTGTTTATAACTTGTTTATAATTTTCTATATAAAAATAAAAAAATTATAAAATAATTTATAAATTAACTTATTCAAAAAAATTGAAAAAATTAATAGATTTAAATAAACTTGTTTATGGTTTTTTATATAAAAATTAAAAATAAAAATAAAAATAAAATAAAAAGAAATTATTAAATTCAAAAATATTTAAAAAATAAAAAAAGCTTATTCAAATTATATTTCCAATTCCAAAATGTGGAACCAAACGCAAGAAATGCATCTTCTCACTCATCTTTCGGGTCAACCAAACAGTTCAAACTATATTCCAAAAAATGAAAAAAATCAGAATATCAAATCCCTGATTTGACCATTTCCAGCATTTGATCAAATTCAACATTTTCTAATTCCTACAACCTAACGGGGCCTAAGTTCTTTCATTCAACCCTACACTTCACAATTCATTTATCATTGTCTCATTCTTTAAGTCAGGTTCAAATATATATGAATTGAATGCAAAGTAAGGTTATGTTACCAAAATTCTCAAGCAATCAATTATACTTTCCATAAATGCATCTTGAGAACATCTATGACATCAAGAAAGTGATGGTAAGAGAGTTTCATTATTCTCTTATTGTCTAGTTTTCATTATATTTGTTCTAACAAAAGTGTGCAACTAGATGAGAATAATCCCATGTCCCCATGTGGTTGCTTAAGAGCAATTTCTGGTTATATTTAAGTCTGTGGAGTGTTCCCGTTTTAAATTCTAAAAAGTAAAGATAAAATGGAGTCTTTCCCTACTTTAGTGGAGCAACCAATGCTTAAAAATTGAAAATAAGCTTTGAAAAAAGGAGGAGCCAAAAATAAGCAGCAACTTATTGAGAAAATAGACACAGGGCTCCACAAATATATTTCCCTCTTTTTTATTTGCTTCCTATTTTTCTCAAAAATTTCTCAATAAAATATATTATTAATTATTTCATTTAACCATACTATTTAGGATAGATGAAATTCAATAATCATGGGGCCACCAACTCCACAAATCATGGCTAAAAAATATGAGCAACGACTGCTAGACAAAATAAGCTAAGCAGTTGCAAATATTAAATGTGGCATGTAGGCTGGCGTGAAATGAATCTGACACTGTGACATTTGACAGGGTTCATTTAATTAAATCACCCAAGTCATGATTACTTTCCATTTAAAACCACTACTTCACTGTGCTGAAAAATTGCCTGCCTTAACTTATTTTGCCAACTCAAAAATACCCCGCGTTTATCATCAAATCAAGATTGATCATACCATCATTCCAATGAATATGATGCTGATGTGTCATGTCATTTGTCATTTTGGCTGTCATATCAATCTTTTAAACTCATCGATTATACCTTTGAACTACTTCGAACTGAGGTTTGAAGAGGTTCAAAGTGGTTCACTACTACAATGCTGACATGGCATGGGTCCCACCTACGATCACTGATGTTAGCCCAAAAACTTTATTTGAACTACTTTGAACTACTTTGAACTAAGGTTCAAAGTGGTTCATAAGGAAGAAATAACTTCTACACTTGACCGAAAGGAGCCAACTTCTATAAGACAGGTTCATGAAGTATTAAAATGATTTGCTTAGGAGTGAAAATTGACATTGGAAAGCTCTTTTATCATGAACTCTTGGTGATAAGGAGGAAATCGGACAAGGGTTAAAAATTTAATATGGTCAAGGACACTTTTATCATGGCGACTCAAAATAGGCCCTAACACTGACTCTGACTGGGGGACTGCATGTTACCAAAAATGTAGAGAACTCTAGATTACTGGTTTCACAAAAAACAACAAGGGAATGAAGTGATACACACAACTACACCTAATGAAAGCGATAAAACTAACTACTAGGTATAGGGAAGGACTCAGAACAAAAATTATAGCTTGAACAACTTGAGGTCCTGCCCATTGTAAGTGAAAGGGAGATTAATATCATCCAGGTAGGACAGACGGAAAGCATTAGAACCAATTTCTTCTGATATAATAAACGAGCCTTTCCACAAGGACTCAAATTTCCCATGAGATCCCTTAGGCACCCTTCTCTTATCCCACAACAGGACCTCATCTCCTTTCATAAAATTTTGTGCATGGGCTTTCATATCAAAAATTTGCTTGACTTTCAACTGGTGCCCTATGATGTGATCCACTTAGTCATTTCTTTCTTCTTCCAACTTATTCAGGTACATAATGCATTTTTCCAAAGAGATTTGAAAATATTGATCTTCAATTACTGACTGAAGCTTGGCCGTTGATAATTCTAGAGGTCAGGATACGTGAGCTCTATTCCCATATACAAGCTCAAAAGGATCCATGGCAATGGCTCTTTTAGGAGTAGTCCTATCGACCCACAAGGCTTCATGCAACTTCTTATGCCAATCACGAGGATTATTATCCATCAATTTCTTTATTATGGCTATCAGGTTCTTATTACTAGACTCTGCCTGGTCATTCCCTTGTGGGAAGTAGTCGGATGAATGAGCTAAAGATATCCCATGATCATAACAAAAGGACAAAATCTCTTCTAAAGAAAAATATGTAGCATTATCTGCTACCACCTTGACTGGTATCTCGAACCTGATAAAAATATGGTTCATCAAGAAATCACAGACAATCTGTAAATTTGCCTTTTTAGCCAGAACTACTTCTACCCACTTGGTGAAGTAGTCAGTGGTTGTTAGAATAAATATATGTCCTGCACTGGATGGGGGATTCAAAGGCCGAACAAAATCTATTCCCCATTGTCTGGAGGGTTCATCAACTACCACTGGCTTGAGAGGTAGTGCTGCAAGTTGTGGACGCCCAGTAAATAATTGACATTTTCACACTTTTTGACATAATGATAAGCATCCTTGAACATTCCCGGCCAGTAAAAATGCTTTCAAAGAATTTTTAACGTCGTGACATTAGAGGAGTAATGCCCTCCACAAGCTTCATTGTGGAAATCTCTTAGTAATTCTTTCTGCTGGACAACGTCAACACATCTCAGGAAGGTTCCATCAATACCCCTTTTGTACAACACATCTTGAGAGATTACATACTTGGAAGCTTTCAATTTTAGATTACACTTTTCTTGGGGATTCAAGTTTCCAGGGCATTCTCCATAGGTGAGGAAGTATGTCATGTCTGAAAACCAAGGATCTGTCAAACTTACTAATAACACCATGGGGGCTTCATTTACCTCCTCCTTCACCGATTCACCATTTTCTGCTAGCAGTTTACACAAAATTTGCCCTCTCACCAAATTGGTTGGCTTAATAGTCAAATCATATTCCTATATTTTAGCTATCCACACTACTTTTTTATTCATCCCTAACTCCTTTTGAGTCAAGACACTTTTTACTACTGTTTCTAGGACATATATTGTAGCATGAGAGTGTAAGATATAATACTTGAATTATTTTACCACTTTAACTATGGCAAAGGCATGCTTCTCGATATGAGAATACTTAAGTTCATGCTTCTTTGTGGGTGTGCTCATGAAATCTATGGGCACCTCTTGCCCTTTCTCATCCTTTTGTGTCAGAATGCTAGATAAGGTATGCCCTGACGCATAGCAATAAATAATGAAATCCTTTTTGAAATTTGGACTTGTCAAGATAGGAGCCTGAGATATTGCTATCTTAATATCATTAAAAGCTTTCCACCCTTCTTCATTCCATTTGAAAGGAAATTTATCACTCAACATATCTACCATATGCTTGGTAGTTTCTCAAAATTATGGAATAAAGGCCCTTAAAAAGTTCACCTGACCAAAGAAAGACTTCAAACCACTTCTGCTGGAAGGTAAGTTGAGTTGTTGAATCAATTTGACCCTCTTAGGATTAATTTTGACACCTTTCAAAATAATATGTCCTAACAATTTACCCTCCTCAACAAAGAAGACTGACTTTTTCAGATTTAAGGAGATACCGTGGCTTCTGCATCTTTGCAACACTGTTTCAATATCACTTAAATGGCGGCTCCTCCTCTTTGAATAGATGGTCAAGTCATCTAGATAAATTAAAATGATCTTATTGTGAAGATCCCCAAATGAGGAATTCATCGCTCTCTGAAAAAGTGGCACCAACATTAATAAACCCAAACGACATTCAGTTGTATGTGAAGGTACCCCAAGGAGTTATAAAAGTTGTTTTGTGTTGATCCTCCTTTGCCACACTGATTTGGTTGTATCCACAATAACTATCTAACATGGACATCACTTCTAATCCTACTACTACTTGGAGCACATGTTCCATGAGTGGTAGCACATAGTTATCCTTAAGACTGGCTTGATTCAAATTCCAAAAATCTACGCAAATTCAGATTTCCCCATTTTTTTTCGCAGGGACTATATTGGCAATCCAGGTGGAATGGTGGATCAGGTAGATAATCGTGGCTTGCAGCATTTTTTCTACTTCTTTTAGTATGGCCTCTGACACCTTCGAATTGTAATTCCTTAATTTTTGGCAAAAAGGCGTGGCTTCTGACTTCAAGGGGATATGATGTCTGTATGACCACCTCTGAAATTTTTAAGATCTTTGTACCCCCAAGAAAAAACATCCTTATACTCTGTTAGTAGTTTCTTGAGGCTTTCTTTCTTCTGCTAAGAACATGTTTTACCTATTAAAACCCATTTAGGGTCATCTTCATCACCTATATTGATCTTATCATATTCATTGGAATTATGGGCATGTGATTGTACTATCATCTTTTCTTTGATTGTACTATCATCTTTTCTTCGAAACAAATGTTCCAAAGAGAGCATTCCTTTTGGAATTTTATTTCACTTTAGCTGAATGATTCCATCTTCCCCTAAATAATATCATAGGTTTCCTTGCACTCATTTCTGGAACCTTCAAAATAAACATTAGCAAAATTCTTAATACATCCTAAGAAATCACTGAGATGAGAATCATTATCAAACACTTGCCAATGTTCTACATTATTTGGCACTTTTGGACTGTATATCATTTCTATTCAGTAGCTCTATGTTTTGAAATCTATATGTGGCAAAAGCAGTAAAGCTAAAACTGCTAAGGAATCTTCTCTAGTGTTCAAAATCCTGGGTATGAACTCGATAGAAAAAGCATCAAAGGACTCAAATTCATCCCACACTAGATTTCTGTAGTGTTTTAACTTTTCATTCTTGACTGAAAATTGACCTCTTACTTGTTTCATAATCAGGTCAGCATCACCTTTGGCAATCAACTTCTTAACTCCTCTGAGCCTTGCTTCTTCCAGTCCCAATAGCAATGCTTCATATTCGGTATTATTAGTATTCCTAAAATCCAATTTAAAAGACAAAGGAATACACTCCCGAATAGGAGGAAGCAACACCACTCCTGCTCATGATCCTGAGTTTGAACAGCTGTCATCAAATTCCATTCTCCATAGGGATTCATCCTTTGGATCCTCGGAAACAGATTCAAATTCATTACTAGACAAAACCACATAATTTCCAAAATGACATTCTATATAAAGGATTTGGGCTTTGGGATTATCTGAGGGAACTACCGTATATTTGTTTTTGGGTTCTAGTTCAATATTTATTTCTTATTACCCACTGGGTAATTGCTTCTAACCAATCCATTTCAATATCACCTCCTATATCTTTACAAAAGGTTCTACTGAGTAACATACCATAACTTGCTGGGATATCTTCCACTAGGATTGTCAATTTTAGACGTTTATCTGGGCATGCAGCAAGAATAGCTTGTGCATCTTTGACCTGACCCATTAAAGGTACTTGCTTCCCATCCAAGGAATAACAACAGTTGAATGTCTTGGTTAAGGTAAGGCTGAGGGTTTTAGCGACTGGGGCAGACATTATATTATCAGAAGCACCAGAATCAATAATATAATTACTAAGTTTCTTCCCATTTAACAACAAAGAGATGTAAAAAGGATTTGGTTTTTTCTCCTTGATTTCAGTTTCTACAGAATTGACATAAGGGAGTTCATCAGGTATTTGTGGAGTGTCTTCAAAAATGAAGACGGGGGGTTCTTCAATTGTGTCTGTCTCTCTTATTAGGGGTTTATTTGATTGGATGTTCGAATTTGATTCCCCTTTACATACTTAACCAATTTGTCTAACTCTTTTGGGTTCATCTTCAAATATTCGGCCGGGGAGATGGATAAAGAGGTAGTTTTGCAAAATTCAACAAAATCAAAAATAGGAGGGACAAAAGTTGTGTTACCTTTTTGTAGGATTTTAATTCCTAAATTCTTCGGACTTGATGAGACATTACCACTCCTTGTCTATTTACCCTTTGGGTAATTATTGGACGTGCCAGAGCTAGGGGAGAACTTCTGGTTCCTTTGATTTCTTGTCAGGAATGCACATGAAGGATCTTATAGAGTTGCCAATATGTTTCTGACTCTTTCAGAGTCAGACTCATATTCCAGATAAAAAGAGCTCAAATGTCCGGTATTAGAGGGAGCCTTTTCTTCTTGGTATTCTTCTATCCCAATGGTGTCCTTAGTTGCATTTATCTAAAGACATCTTAGCCAATCTGGACACATTTCACCATCATGATCTGTTGTCAAATGGAAAGAACACATAGTTTCTTTAGGTGCTAATTTAATCTGTAACCTAGGCTATGAACTTGTCAAAAGGGGAGTCTTCCCATGGGGCTGATTAAACTGCTTACGACCAACATCTTGGTAGGGAGATTGATACAGAGAACTAGTTCTATTCTAATGCCTTTTAAGCATTGCCATGTCATTCATCAACCTTTGCACTAGGGGGTCCGTTGGAGTAGATGAAGAGGTACCTGAGGATTGAATTTCTCTTTTCCACTTTCCTTTCGTGATAAGCGTATCCTCGAGTTGAATATCTTGTCTTTGTACAATGTTTAAATTAGCTGCTCCATCTTTCAATAGGTGAAAACTTATGTCGGGTGGCTCTGCATTGAGAAAAAAATCCTTTTGTTTTCATCATTGGGTGCTGCATTCACAGGAATTCTTTGCAAAATCCTATTGTACTTGGCTACAAATTCCCGCATAGGTTCATGTATCTCTTTTTTTAGTTGAATTAACTGGAGCAGTAGTGAAATTTCATTATCAAGTGTTTTGAATCTTGCCTTAAAAACATCTTTCATATCATCCCAACTGGTAATGGATCCATGAGGCAAGTGATTGAACCAATCAGCTACTACATCAGTTAATTTCCTTACAAAAAGCCTACCTGTGACTTCTTGAGTAGGGACGCTGAGAATACCACATGCTGTGTGAAAAGCACTTAGGTGATCTTCTGTTGTCATCTTACCATCTCCATTGAAATTGGTTAAGACTTGATTAGCCCCTTTAGGAAGGGCAGTGGGAGCACCGACTCCTAGATTCAAGTGGCCTATGTTTTGACCCCACGGTTGATTAGCGGTCATGAGTGGGTATCAAAAGTTTAGAGGTCGAGTGTTGAAAACTAAAGGTATTACAGTACTTGGGGGAATAACAACTTGAACAATTGGTGATACTATGGGGCCAACAGGGGGCAAAGAAGGTCTACTACAAGTCTGAGTCTTCTTCTTTTTGGGAGTGTTAAAATCAAGAAAAAAACTCAAATTTTTTTAGCTTTGAAATCTTTATCAACCAGCCCTTTACTTCGGTCACCTCTTGTATATCTTTTCTCAGCTAGCTTGGTCATACACACTAATTTCCAATTCCTTTCAAGGACCTTGAGCTGATCTATCCACAACAACAACTTCTTGAGCAATGGGAAGTCCCCTCAGCCACTCTTCGATCTCCTCTTCTTCTTCTATAACCAAATAGACGTGTTGGTATTGCTGGTCACTTGTCCTTAACTTCCAAGCCAAAGTATTGAGATCAACTATGATGTCTTGTTGAGTGTCCAAGAAATGCAAATCTGGTTGCAAAACTGGAGGAACTTCTTCTTGACTCGGGATTACAACAGCAGGCAATACCATGATTTATTCATTCATAAAAATTATAATTGTTACTAGCCTCCTTAATAAAAACGCTCCCCAGTAGAGTTGCCAAAAATTTGGTGGTGAGCAGATTTGTCTCCACTTTAATCACAATCTATGTTGACCCTATGCCTCTTTGAAGATAAACAATTCTATAATAGTTGGGCAAGCATGAGATAATTGCTTCCCTCTGAATTATGTGAGGTACATCTCCCTCTTAGAATTATTCAATAAATTTCTAGCTTAACAACTAGCCAGATTAATTTTAACCCGAAAGCACATAAGCATCTCTCAAATACTCCTGGGTATTGAGGTATTCATAGATATTTCAAATACGGAAAGGAAACTTAAAATTAAAGAACACACATATTCTTTAACTATCTGGAGATAAACTCAGAATGAAGGAAAAACAAAGAATTTTCAAGAAAGATAGACAGTTATCACACATATATGAATAACACAAAGCAAGAAATATATTAATTCATAAATTAATTAACATATCATGAATTTAAATTCACAGATTCAAATCGAGCTTTGTATTAGAATATCATGATTACACAGAAATTTTTTTGAAATCAATGCAGATTTATATATTTTTCCCTTCAATTCCTTTAAAAAAGAAAACAAACAAAAACGGCCTAAGCCAACTATCAAAACTTAGTTTTTAAATCAAAAAAATCTAACCCTCACAGAGTTCTATGCACCAACATATATAGTTTAGCAATCCCGAGAGTCTCCCTGAAAACTCGGCCACCCGGGATAACTGAAAATAAATGGTAACAAACCAGTAACTTAAAAGAGAAATGATTTTTAGAAATATTTGTCCCATAACTAACAATAACTTAAAACATAAGAGCCTTGCACGATTTTGGCTACTTGTCCTCTAATGTGGCTTCACGAACGAGCTTCCAGCTCTGGAATGTGCTCACCGACTTCTGGATCAGATGCAAGTGCAAGTTCTTCAAACCGGTCAGCTTTGTGCGACATGCATTCTTTTTCCACCTAAAATCCTAAATTTTTGCTAATTGCCTGGGTAACTGTCCCCTATTTAGGAACAACATGGACTCTATGTTAGCTATCCTAGTGAAGTCTTTGGCTATTATTTCCTCCTTTTCCTTGATATTGTTCATAGTATCCTCAAAGCTCTTAACCATGGCTTCTGTGTTTGTGCTTCCTTCTTCTAGCTAGAGAATACCAGATAGATTGACCACTTTTATATCTTTTAATGCATTGGTGTGCATTTCTTTTATCTCTTTTTCCATAGCACGCATGCTGGAGACTGCAACTCTGAATAGATTACCTTTCCAACCTAAATTATTTTTTAATATAAACTATAACTGATTGAATGTTTGATAATGTTAAGTTGAAGATAATGCAATGTATTAAATTAGTTAATGGTTTGTATTGTCATTGATGTCAACTTGATATCATCTATACGATCATATACATAATGCCAAAGACTTCAGAGAATTAATGAAACAAAGGTCATGCTTTTAGCAATGCATAAAAGTCAAGTATTCACCAAGTGACAGACAACACCGATGGAGTGCACACCATTGGTAAAGCCAAAGAAGAAAAGTCACAGTGATACCCGACGAGATGAAAATAGAGTTACCTAACAAGTAAAAATCCAATGATGCCTGACGGATGGAGATCCCAAAGCTAACTGGAGTCACACCGATAGAAGTGGTAGTTGTAACCGATGACTAACTGAAGAGTTGACCGATAGAACAAAGAGTTCAGAAAATGATAAAATATCTAGCTGGCAAGAGCTAAAGATAGACTTAACTGGTTGTTTTCATTATTTTATTCAACCAGAGTTAAGTGATTGATTTAAAGAAGATTTGTACAGTTGGAAAGAAGATAACTATGAGATAAATCAGGAGTTATACTTTAAATCAGATTGGCTAGATTGTTTTTCACGCCAAGAATCAAGAATCAAGAATTAAGGAATATCATGTCTATATAAAAGATAAGCTTAATTCATTTCCTTATCACATTCATGGAAAAGGGATTAAGGGGAGTGAATTGAAAGAGGATGCTGAAGAGAAACTGATGAAGGATAACTTCATACAGTCCTGATCAATCAAGATAAGGGAGAGATAAAGAATTCTGTAGACACCAAAAAATAGTGAGCACAAAATCACAGAGAAGAAAGTGTGGAGCATAGAGAATTGAATTGATACATTGATCAAAGAGGTAATGTACTTAAATAGATCTAAAAATCTACAATTCAAGTTTCATTAGAAACAAGTAATTTTGTTTCAATTTAACCATTGAAGCATCAAGTCTCTTAATAGAGCAGGACTTAACAGTCTTCTATATATTGAGGTACATTCCAAGGAGTGCCAAAAAGTTTGATTCATGAAAGTAGCACTAGATTTTCCTAAAGCCTATTGATAGTCTAAGAAAGACGTTGATTCAAGGATGGTAGCAAACTGAGTTGCCCGATACTAAGTGACAACCTATATGTATAAAATCCTCTAACAAGGTCACACCTAACAGTGTGTTTGTAACCTTTAATAGGGTTGGCTCTTAACAG
>MU225727.1:159785-186176 GCA_018584345.1 Thuja plicata
AAGAGTGAAAATTTGGGGTACCGGTCCCAGTGGTTTTTTCCCTCAACAGGGTTTCCACGTTAAAATCTAAGTGTTATGTGTGTATGGTTTATTACTTTACTATTTTACATTTCACATATGCATTTCTAGATATATCGGTATACTCTGCTTATTTAATATATTTTGGTAAATAGTTATATTGCATATCGGTAATCAAAGAGAATAAGGACAGACAAGGAAAACCGACAGATATTCAATCATTATAAGTATTTGATGGCATGCATCTTGTAGAGACTTAATAATCTGAGGTTTATTTGATTGGTGGTTAGGGATTAAAGGATAAATTTTTGAGGCCACTGATTCAACCCCCCTCTCAGTTATTACTAACAATTGGTATGAGAGCTTGTGTGGTTAGAAGGAAGGTTTCAAGACCTAAGTCAAGTTCACAAGATGAATAGACGAGATGTGCCCATGTTGAACAAAGATAATTTTGCTTCATGGCAAAGTAGAATAAGACTCCACCTATCAAGTATTGGTAATGATGTTACTCAATTCCTTGAAACTGAATATGTGTTGCCCACAGGAGCACCAACAGTTGAATAAATCAGAGAGAAGCATGAACATAACAGCATGATGATAGAGCTTGCTTTCTCACTCTCCGATGCTGAATTTGAAGATGTTAAAGAATGCAAATCTACAAAGCAGATGTGGGAAAAATTGAAGCTTGTACATGGTGGTGATAAAAATGTTTTGAGAGCCAAGGTAGAAAGCCTTAGAGGAAATTTTGATGATCTCAAAATGAAAGAAGGAGAAAAAACCACTCAGTACAACACAAGAATTAAAGAGGTAGTCAATGCTATCCGAGGAGTTGTTGGTGTACTAGAAGAAGATACAGTGGTAAGTAAAATTCTAAGAACCTTACTGCCTACCTATGCTATTAGAGTATCTACCATTCAAGAAATGAGAGCAGTAGCAAATAGAAATGTTACTCTAGATAGTTTAATTGGAAGATTGATTTCATTTGAAATGAATAACTTTGATAATAGTATCTTACCAAACATAGAGTCTGCATTCAAAGTTTTCTATGAGAATAAGTAAATCAAGTCATAGAGACACTATAAGAAGAGATAGTGACAGTGAAAATGAAGAAGATGATCTTGATGAAATTGAAACACTTATGGTCAGAAGAATGCAGAGAGGCAAAGGTAAATATAAAGGTAAATTACTACTTGTTTGTTTTAATTGCAAAGATATTGGACACTTTGTTGCAAGATGTACTAACAAAAGAAAAGATGACAGATCTTTTGAGAAAAGGTCTGACAGAGGTGATTATAGAAGCTACCAACAATAAAAAAGAAGAGATACCCGAGACTACAAGGACAATGGAAAGAAGGTTAGCTACCTGGCAAAATGCAAGGATGATGATACTGACACCGAATCTGATGAAGATATTGAGATGGTGTTTGTGACTGTAAAGGATGATTCAGATGATGATGAAGAAAGGTATGTAGAAATAAATCTCATATCTAAAATTAGAAAAAATGATGTTTGGATCATAAATAGTGGCTGCACTCATCATATGACCGGTGATAAGTGTTGCCCCACTTTTGGTCTTTATACCTTAAGACAAAAGTGGATGTTTAATATGTAGTAGCAGTTCTGTGAAGTTTCGTAAGAGTCCAGAGTCTAAGTCTAGAAATCCCTTTAGGCTAGAAGGCCTTTATAATATTTCTTAAGGTTGACTTCTCCTTCTTAAGCTGGGGGAAAATCTGGGTCTGAACTCATGTTTTTATGGGGTAGGTTAAGTTGCCAATCTGGTAAAGGCTATGGTTTGAAAGATTCTAACCTCAATCTTACATACAGATGAAATATTTTGCCTCATATCTTCATGTTGCAACATTGTAGGAAATCAAGTTTTAGCTTCTCCATGGCGGAAAATCACCTGGGGAGTGCGCTTTCCGCAATTGACAAGATTAAGAGTATCAGAGGCAAATAAAGATGGAAAATGAGAAAGTCGGGAACAAGAAAGCTTTGAGCACTCAAATCAAGCCTATGGGAAACCAAAGAAATGATCAAGGAAAGACAAATTCATGGAGTTAGCTTATAAGCGGAAAAGCAGAAAATGGCTTCTTCGCAACTCCTACAGGCGGGATTCGACTCGCGAAGTGTGTTTTCCGCCGAACTCTCAAGGTGAAGGAATTTTGAAGAATAATCCATCTCATAAGAGATCCAACATGTAAAAAAAGGCCAATGGAATCAACACATATCATTTTGACACCCCTCTAGGCCAGATTTCTCCTTTGGTAGATTTTCAAACAGAGAGCACTATAAAAGCATTTCTCCGCCCAAAGGAGAAGCGAAAAAGTAATTTTCCACCGCTTCAAAAAAGTTACCGTTACAGTTACTAAAGTGAAAGGATGTTTCCTAATGGAATGTAGAGGAAAGTAATTAATTCAAATAATGTATTTTTACTTTGTAATGGACTTCTTCATTAATGTAAAGGTCTTTTCATTCGTGTGGCACGGGAAGTCGGCTGTTAAACAGTAAGAATTCAAAAAAGTATTAAATTAGTTGAAGATTTTGAACAGGAACCACCATTTGTTCACCAAATTGTTTGAATTTGAAGTCTCTAAGATCAGTTGCTCATTGTCTCTACATCCCAAAGAGAAATTCGTAATCCCTAGATTAAATCATACTCACAAGGCTTCTAGATTTATGGGATTTGATGGGATGAACGACATCATCTCTGACTGGCACAAAATCTCAGATACCTCATTGAAGTTCTTCGATATGCAAAACTTCCAGAATAGATTGAGGGTGGAGTAGATGCATCCTATTACAGAAAAGCTTAAGGAGAGCAGGTTAGTCAAAGCCGCCGATTTCCCTATGGCAGTGCAAGCTCTTGAATTGGTCCAGGAATGTATAGCTCGATACAACATAGACACCAAGTAGATTCTTCTACCTGACAACACAATGCTCCTCTCTATTGATAGAGAGTCTATCCAGAATTCCCTCCATATTCCAGAACAAGCAGAATACTCTGAAATGACTTACAGTCAGGCAGTCTCTGAATATTTAGCGAAGAGACCCATATGGAAGAGAGAGATCATGAAGTCGTGGTTTAAAGAACCAAAGAGCACCAAGGGCAAGTTTCCCAAGACATTATTCAGTGCAAACTTGAAGCCAGAGATCATGGATATCCTGGTATTGCTTCACAGGATTAGAGGTGAGAGTGAAGCTCTTAATTTTGTTGAGCAACATTTCTTCTTGGTTCAGATAATCTGCTCTCAACATCACTTCATTGATTGGGTCCTTATGGTGGGTGAGAATCTCTCAGATGCCCTCAATAGAGCCATGTTCCAGAATGAATTCTATATGTCTTCACTTCTTCTATATATTCTGGCTATGATTTAAATTTGGCTAGGGCTTCCTACGTTAGAGGAATTTCCAGATGGTGTGAAAAGCTATGAGTTTTTCCCTTCTTTACAATTGCAAAATAGTTATGCTAATTATATCATAGTTAATGATGCCTTTACAATGAGACTGTGCAGGGAACTACAAGGTTGTCCGGAGAGGATATTTTCTCCTGAAGCCATGGCTTTTATAAGCCAATTTGGATGCTATTTTATTCAGTTTAGGGATTTCTCATATCTTCGTCTTGCAGGTTTTGATGACTTTCCTTTGAAGTTGCCCAGGTACCCTACTGACATGATCATGCTGATCGAGGTGATGAGGCAAGTGCTCTAGGTGAATCTGATCTGTGCTGAGGCCAAGAAGAAAGGCTACAAGTTCCCAATGACTATTAGAGCTTACAGTTGTGCGTCCTGGTCGGAGGCAAAAAATGTTCTTAAGACATTCTTGAAGAGGTTTTCTTTGGAAATATATGACGTTCTAAGGCCGCAATATGATCTAGTTAATTATGCCAGAGATGTCTTCCAGATGAATCAGGCAATTCATCATGTAACTGATATTGAAGACTACTGGGCCAATTGCAAAGATGACTTGGAGAGTAGGGAGAGATTCTATGCCTAGTTAACCATTGAACAGATCAAAAATTTCAATGTTAACATTGTAGTAGAAGGGCTAGAAGATGATGGTAATCACTTGTATGATGATACATATTTGGAGAAGATAAAGTTCACCGCTATAAGCTCTCAGCCTCTGCTAGATCAAGCAGTGAGTGACTTGCAAGCTCTGATGGGGGCGATTTACAAAAGAACAGTATAATGGGTTGAATGGACTGCGGGCCAAAAGAAGAGGTCAAAAAGGAAGCCTCTTGCTCAGTGAACCCTGGTAAAGGTTACTTCTGGCGTTGCAACCACTTCATTAGCAATAATCCCAACAGTTGCAAAAGGATCAATTCAATCATCGGCAGGAGGCGATGAACCTCCTGAGAAGACTTTCCTCTTAGAGAAGACCTGTGGAGAGGGTCCTCTTCCAAACATCAGAGCCACTGAAGAAGCAGTCTCGAAGGACCCAATTAAGTCTACAGTTGAACTCCCTAAAGTTATTGCGTTCGAAAAGCTAGCTAGAGATATTGCTATGGATACTCCAGCCGGGACCTCGACGCAAGAAACTCCAAGATGGGTATCCCCTGTTATAGTTGAAGTAGGAGAGGATAGCCCTATTACCTCTGCTACATAATTAGATAAAAGGGGTGGGGAGCAACATGAGGTTGCTCAAGTTGTTAAATTAATCTCCTCCTCACCCACTTCAGTGAATCCATTCACTTCCCACCCTAAAGTGACTCCTCCACTCATAAGGAAGTTTCTCATTGAAGAGTTGGTGTCTGCCAAAAAAGTTACCAGTGCAAAGTCATGGATAGAAAACACTCTATAGCACAAAAGGAAGAAGGTGGGGGAAGGAAATCCTAGCAAAGACACTCTATCACGGGCCTTTCAAACCAAGGCCACCACAAGCAACCAGAAGAAAGTGAAAACAATGTCTACTTTGGGTCGTGATCCTGAGACAGGGCATTTCACCATGGAAGTAGCTAAGCCCACTAAGGAGGGTAGACTCAAAGATCTGACAGCCTTGGACTTTCATTTGCAGTCATTCGATATGGGATTGGCTTGCCATGATACCAAGGTGGACTGGTGGAAATCCACTAATGTAGTGATAGAGGAACAGCTCAAAGATCTCAAGACTTCCAAAATTTAGCTCAAGGCAAAAGTATCCCAGCTAACTGACTTCATCAAACAACTCACTCCTATTGCGAGCGCTCCCAGTGCCCAAACTTCCTTTGATTCCAGTGTTGCGGAGAACCAAGTCATTCTGGCTAAGTTGCAAGAGGATCAACATTATGGGTAGATTGGTAAAAGGTGGATTGAGAGGCTCGAATCTGAACACCTAGAAATATTGAACAATTAGGTAATGCTCTTCTAAGGCTAGAAACAAAGGGAAGAAACATTGGTAAGAATTTACAGACTCTCACGACAGAAAGAGTTAGATGCCAGGAATGCATAGTCATGTTGCATGTGATAGTGAAGATGAAGACTAAGGAAGCTCTAAAGGCTAAGATTCTATAGAAGGGTGATGAGCCTTTGATTGAATGGTTCCAAAGTCTAGAGTTTAAAATTGAGATGATCATTCAGGCCGAGACAGGATTGCAACAAACAGATGTTAAGGTCCAAGAAGAACAAACTAAAGATTTTAAACTCCTCTTAGGACTTCATGCAGAATCACAAACTAGCGGTCAAGGCCAAGCAATAGTTGGAGTAGTCAACATGCAGAATTCATTCATAGATTATCTGCATAATTTAGTGGATTAGTCTTCGTCTCACCTAGACAAGGTGCCAGAGCTCCAACAATTAAGTGGATGCATCTTTAGGGTTATGGAGGAACTAAAAGATCAGACAGAAGCAATCAAGATTCTAGCCAAAGAACATTCCAGATGGCTCGTCCGTTACACCAATGTCCATGTCAACAGACATGAAGAGCTCATTAAAGTCATCACTGTTGTAATCGCCTATAGGGCCAAATTAGATAAGGGGAAGGAAACTAAATCTTAGATACATCCCCCTTGTGCTATTTTTGTTAGTTTTGTAACGGATAAACCTTTGGTTATCATTTCTGGTTGGGGAAGTTGAACCGTTTTGGTTACCCCTTTTTGTAATGGTCCAATCTAGGACTCTATATGTATTATTTCCAAAATCAATACACAAGTCGGCTAAATTTTGGTGTGAAGAATAGCATTTTTGCTGAGTCAATTGTGTATGTCTGAATGCCATTTCTTTAACTGTTCCATTGCATTTCATTTATCTTTCTGTTGAATTCGAACATTTCTTTTGAGTTAGATTTGTAATCTATATTTAAACCAGAATTCTGTATTATGATTTGATACAACTAATTAAGGGTAAAATCAATTGCTATTCTAAGCTTTGGTAATGTTCCTACGATATAGATTGACTCGATATCATTATGTTGTTAATATTCAGTCTTGCATCTGCATTTGTAGTAATCGTTCATGCATTACCAATTTTGGGAGTTAATTTGATTGATAAGATCTCAAAATTGGCTAGATTTAAAGTTGTATTTACCTCGCCTGAGCTATTTCCTGTCTAGGCTTAGCTTGGTTTACCTCTCCTTCTCTCGGGTTAAGAGCATACCTATGTTAGATTAGGAAAGATCAATATTCATTGCAAATCATTCATATAAGGGAGCTGTACCTTCAAATTCAGATGGAAAATCGGTTTTCAAGTAACTATTTCCCAACTGTTGTATTCAATTATTCTTAAGCATTTTTGGGCATTTTAGAGTTACATTCAAAAGAAAAATTTGTTTACCAACAAATTTTTGGCGACTCTACTGGGGATATGAACAGTCGTTATACCAGAAGCATACAATGAGGAAAGATGGTGCTTCCCCATGAAAATATAATCCCTGTGCTCCAACCTAATATCGGATTACAAGATGATCAAGAGGATCTCATTTCCTCATTAAATACTTTCGTCTAGAGATATAGAAGAAGCACCAAACACTATAGAAATGCCAGTCAAGTGCTAGAGCAGGAAGAAGTTAGAGTAGAAGCACTTGAAAGAGTCATCCAGAGAAGAAATCTAAGAAGGGCAGGGTGCGAAGCTAGGCCACAACATTAGGCAAAAATATGGAGCCTAAAATATTTCTCAGAAGTACCAGGAAAGAAGGTAGCACAGACCCAGTCTTTTAGAGACTTGCGGATATTCATTTTTCTCTTTTAGAAGTACCTCGTCGGGGAAACAGAACTACAAGGAGCTAGGGTAGACCTTCTTCACCTCCTATACAAACCACCTAGTTATCCACCACTTGCCAAGTATTGACGTTGCACATGGTAGTTCCTCCTCCTGTTATCAATCTAACACCCTACTTACCCCAAGTAGCTATGGCACTTCCTTGGGCCACTACAGTTGGGCCCCTGCAACTAGCAGCCTACAATCCTCTCCCTTTAGGCTCTAGAAAGAACTTTCCCAAATTTTTTGGAGGCGGGAAAGTATCTACAGATGAGCATATTGCCGCATTCTTCACTTTAGTTAACATCCTAGCAGTTCCAGAAGAAGATGTGGCCATCAGACTATTCATTGAGACTCTCGTCGAAGGGGTTGCCAATTGGTTTCACCATTTGCTTGATTCTTCTATTACCAATTGGGCTACTATGAGGGTCACCTTCGAAAGAAGGTTCAAGACTGCTAAAGATGAATATGCCCTATTGACTCAATTGACTTCTATCAAGAAAGAACCGTTAATCAGCATGAGGGATTTTATAGCTAAATTTAACAAGTTGGTAAATTGTATCCCAACGGATGACAGGCCTACGATGGGAAATTTGAAAACTTTCTTCATAAGTGCTATGCAACCAGACACCAATTATGATTTAAGGAGAGTAAACCTTGCAAATTTGGACGTAACACAAAGAACTATTGTAGAACTTGAAGACCACATGATCTCATCCGGGAAATGGAAAAGAGAGATACAATCTAGAACCAGTAGTAACAATACTACGTCATCTGATGAGATGATACAAAAATTGTCTAATGAATTCACTGCCTTTAAGAGGCAACTTCCCAGATTCAATAATCCCTACCAGTGAAACTTTCAGGAGAAACCTGTTATGCCCTGCATCCCCGTCCGTACATTTTGTGTGAAAAATGTTGGGTCCCCCTTTTTTGCTCTTGTTTTGCTTCTTGTTGCGGCTTTTCCTTGTCTTTCTTTTCCTTTTTCTTTTGCTTTCTTTCTCCGGGGTTTTCTTCCCCCGGTGTGTGTTGTTTCTTGGTTTGGTTTTCTCCTCTGGGACTCCGGTCCCGGAGGTTGTCTTTTGTTGGGAAGCTGAACTCCAGACTCTGGGATTCTTTGCTATGATGTTCTTAAGTCTTAGGAATATCATCGTAAGAAGTCCCCGGGCCCGGAGTCTGGAGGTTGCGCTTAACCTAAAATCTTCGGAAGGAGGAGGAGTACTTTTTACCGCGGGTATAAATAGGCTCGCCTGTCATTTTCACATTTACCGCGATTAAAACCTTCGAGCACTTAGAGAGAAATAGAGTGATTTCAAAGCTATTAGCAGAGAAGTTACAGAGAAATTTGTGATAATCAAAGCTTAACCCCTTCTACTGTTCTCAGACGTACGCTAGTGCTTCGTGGTGGTGATACTGACAGCCTGACGATTCGAGTTGTCGTAGAGTTCTCCTGGTAATCTTTCCCTTCGCCTTCTGCATTTTTAGGTTGGTTTTTCTGCTTCCCTCCTCTTCATTTTTCTTTCATTTTCTGGTTTTGCCTGGTTTTGTTTTCATTTTGCTTTGTTGCTTTGTCGTGTCTTGCCTTTGTCTTCTGGTTTTTCCGCCCGTTGGTGGGTCGGCTCTGCTAGAAGGTTGTCCACCTTCTGTGCAGAGGTTTTCTGTAAGTTGTTTGGCTGTAAATAGTCTGTAAATAATCTGTAAATAGCATGTGCATAATGTAAATAATTGTATATATCCATTTCTGCTTTGTCTGGTTTTCCCGCGGGAGTCGCCCCGTGTGTATAATCATGTATATATGTACATATATGTAAATGACCCTTGTATATCCCCTCCTCTCTATGTATATATCCTTCAGCTCTATGTGTATCCTTTTGGGTGGCTTGACGAGCTAGTCGAGTCACCTCTACTTTTGGTTTTCGCCTCTAAGCTTGCTTCGAGACAGAAAAACACCTGTTTGAAACTCGGCTCTCGGCCGGTTTCAAATAGGCAATTTTCTCTCTCCTCCATCAAGGCTGTCAGAGCCTCATTTATTTCCCATGCACGCAATTACTTCCAGCCAAGTGGCTTTCCCTTTTCGCGCGTTTAGCCAGTCGGCTCCGCCGTCAGTGCCATCACATCTATTCAATGTCAACGCACGTGGCGTCCATGTGGACATGCCTTCACTTTATTCTTTGCTAAACGATCATTTCTCTGGGCTTCGGGTCTCCTTCCACCGTCCACCCCATGTCCTCGTCAAGTGTGATAAAAAATTTCAGACCCGGGGATGTGATGAAATTCCTAAGTTAACAATGTGTTTTTCTTTTTGTATGTGTAAGACTAACTTTTCAGGAAAAATAAATGACGCGGTGGTAAGTTCTCCGGACCCCGGAGTAATTATTTTACTTTGATAAAATATTCTGACGGTCGCTTTGTCTCGCAGGTCCAGACTTCATATTCCAACCATGTCTGAAGCATTTGCATCCTCTCCTCCCGGAAGCCCTAAATTACCGACCACAACAGAGACCAGGGCAGCGGCAAAGTCAAAGATATAAAAGGCCCTGGCAAAGCTGCCCCTCACCATGAAATTTGTACAAGACAATGAGATCGTGGGCTCAAAGGTTGAGTGTAAAGTAAAACTGATGACCGACGCCAGTGTCAGAACTTGGGCAGAAATGCAGGCCCTGGTAAAGATAATGCACATCCAGCGACAGGCTGGAGACCAACTTGCAATAAACATCGGGAACTCCAGAATTCTCCGGGCAGCTTGCTTCCCATGCTCCGTGCAATCTTTGGAGCTTATCTTAGCACTGGCAGCCAACTACAACTCTTTTGTCCGGGTTGTCATGCTCGCAGCCGCTGAGCCCATGGGGTTCCCCACTCTACTGGTGTCCCTGGACCCAGTCACTTTACAAGCAGGCCTGGGCATCCCACAATTTGATCGGGCCACAGTGGTCACAAGGACAGACGCCTTGAAACAATTTGCTCAACTGGAAGATGCTGCCCGGGTGTATATAAACACCAACTGGCTCAAAGTCCCAAAGAGGGACCCCAAAAGAATGAAGATTGATATCCCCCGCTCTGAATTCAAGGAGAGCATCCAGATGGGGATGATAGCCTTGGCCCGGGTATTTGGGCAACCCTCCGCCCAAGAATTTGCAAAGTGGATGTACTATTTCCTCCTTGGCATCTCCACTAAGGGAGAGTTCTTCGACTGGGCGACAATTATCTCCAATCATGTCGACTCCTAGTTCCTGCAACTAAACGAGAAGAAGAAGTTCTATATGAATTCTTATGTTTTCTGGGCCTTGGCCCAACAAAGGCCCCACTCTAATGGCCTGATTACAGATGGCGTTCTCAGAATTGGCCTGGGACAAAAGGCACCATGGGATCACTTCCCACAAATCCAATGGGAGGCCAGCTTCCCCAGTTTCTGTCGGGTAAACGACTTGTTCGTTTACTATCATCTGCTCACGCCCACCCGGGATGCCAGATACTGCCTATCTACTGAGGTGATGAAGTTGGTTAGTAGTTATGGGCACTACTATATTCAATTCCAGCAGCATACCTACATTAGGGTCACTGGCTTCTCCGGGAAACCCTACTTGTTGCCCAGGCATTGTGGGGACAAGATCGTGCTGCTGGAGTATTGCAGGCAGATGATGGAGCTGCATGCCTTCTTGGCTCACAAGAAGGTCCCTAATGTTTCATTCCCAATCTCCTGTGGGAACTACACCTGCAGTCTGACCGCCGCAAAGGAGGCAGACAACGAGCTGAAATGTTATAACTTGCAGGAATTTTATCTGGCATGGAAAAACTTTGATCCGCACGGCCGAATTACAGCAGCACTACCCCGGGCTTCGGAGCCCCAACACGCACACATGGAGGACTTCTGGGCCGATCGCTAGGATGATGTGGATGTGCGAATCTGGCATTATGACAGAATGATAGCTGGAATGATGCAAGAGCTAAAGCTCTGGAGGTTCCCAGCGGGCTTTTCAGACACCGCCCCCACCACAGATCCCCAATACAAGGAGAAGGGGATCGATAAGATGGCATTACTAGCAATAAATTGGGCCACCCAGAAAGAGCACACAATTGAGGACTTCACTCAGGAAATTGTCGAGCAAATTCATGCATACTTTAAGAGGGTGTGCCCCGGGAGTGCGTGCCTAGCTCCCCGACCAGCACCAAAAGTAACACCACCGCCGGTATTAAGATTAACTCCAGGGGCCAGGACATCTTCGCAGGCCAGGACTTATGCACAGGGCGCAGCCAAAGGAAAGGGGATAGCCCTAACCCCCTCCGCGCAGTAGACCCCCATACAAGAATAGATTCGGCAATCTGTGGCAGCCTCCCAACAAATGAGGGAGCAACTAATGACAAGGCTGGCCACTCCCCCGCTCATGTCCAGACCAATTCGTCCTCCTTCCTCCCCATCGCTGGTAGCCCTAATGATGAGGGCGACCGGGGTGGATCCTATGGAAGCAGCGGCCATAGCCGATGCGGGGCCGCCTTTAGTCACTCGGAGGAACAGAAAGCACATCCAGCAGCCAAAGGCAGAACCGGTGCCAAGGGCATCCCTCCCCAAAGAAGTAGAGATTCTCTCTTCTAGTTCCCTAGAACCGGAGAGAGAAACAGGACAGGCAGAAGCCCCAGCCAGTCCCCCTCCGGAAGAAGAGTTTAATTTATTTGTAGCCGATGAGTTTGGAAATTTGCAAGGAGGCGACACACAAGCGGAGACTGAAGTCCCAGAGAAAGAACAAGGGGCTATAGACTTAGTAGAGCTGGAGCTAGAAGCTGCAGAACAGGAAGAGAAGCAGATAGAAGAGCTAAGACTGAAGATTGCCTCCGGGGCCCCAGAATACAAGGTCCAGGAGTGGACCAACAACAAATAATTAAACAAAAAGCATCCGTTGGGGAACCCAGATCCAGATCTTTGGGAGCAACCGTAACCCCAACCGCCGCATTCCAAAGGCCACTCCCGGGGGCAACCTTTGGGTAGGTAATCACAGCGGTCCAAACTCTAAATCTTGGCCCGATACCTCCCCTACTTCCAATGGATGAAGAAGAAGAGCAACTCAAAGAAGAGATTCCTGAGGAATCCGACCAGTGTCCAGACCCATCAACTAACATCTAGGACTAGGCTGAGGAAATGGAAATTGAGAATGTTGCTGCAGAAGAAGTGCCAGCAGGGATAGGGACAAGTGAAGCATATGTTGAAAAGGAGCAGCCACCACCGGACACCGGGAGAGAATCCGATGAACAAACTCTGGTAGGAAGGCTACCTCTCCCACCTCCATGGCTAGTGGAAAGCAGAAAGAGAAAAGCCCAATCCGCTCTGGCAGTCCCTATCTCCTTGGCCGAAATGATGGCCTTAGCTTAGGCCTCGCCAAAAGCGAAGAAGGCCCGGACAGTTCACACCCTACGAACTGGGCTGGGTAGAGAAACAATTGTAGTAGTGGCAATGCCTCCCCTAGACGCCGATGAAGCAACTGCAGACCCCACAGATTACAATATTGCAGAGGTATCCCTGGGTAAAAGAGGAAAGCAGGGTGAAGTAGACCTGTTGAAGGAGGCGGCAAGGGTAGTAGAGGCCCGATATGAAAAGAAGGCTCAGAGGCTCAAAGAAGAGAAAGAGAAGAACGCAAACCTTATTGGGTTGCTAACTAAGCTGGCCAGAACCATCAGTGCCGCCCCTCCACAGACCCCCACATCAGAGGAATTACCGCAGAGTGACATAGACTCCCTGCGAGTAATGAAAAAGAAGGCCCAAGCAGTTGATGAATGGGTCACTTCGCAGATAGGAAACATCCAGCGTTTCCTAGTATCCACTCTCCTAGACCTATATACGGCCTGGCAGGTTATTCTCCAGGTAGAAGCGCTGATGGAGCAATGGGAGAATGATGCTGAGAATTACCAGGCGTGGAAGGCAGAGTTTGAAGAGCTCCTCACCCTGGGAGAAGATATAATTTCCGAATCTGGAATTCTGGGTGAGGAATCATTTGATTTCATAAGGACTCAACACTCCAGACTGGACCTCACATTGGAGGTAACCAAGCAACTGGTAGAGTCCTTGCAAGAAAAGGTGAACAAAGTGAAGTATTCTTTTAATTTATGTAAATCTTTTGTAATAAAGGCTTCCGGGATGGATCCCCTTAGCACAGATACTTATACTCCCGAGGAGTCAGTTTTGGGGAGTTTTGATGAAATGATGAACTCCCGGTATCAATCCCCGGAGGGAATGGATGGGGCTAAGATGGTAAAATTGACCGAGATGGTACTTAAGGGCCATGACACCGCAAGAATGGCAGATGAATTCAGAAGTAATATTCCAGACCTGGGGGAACAAGTTGAAATGGCCAGATACAGAAGGGCCAGCCTAAAAAAGATTGATGAAGATGACATTTTCCACATCCTTCAGGCCTTCAACGATAATCAGCAGCCGTGAGTGTTCTCCGGAAACCGGAGAAGTTTGAGCATTCAATATTCTTTATTCTTTTGGGGACGTAAGTTCCCAGATCCCGGAGTCCCGAATCCAAAATTTTTGTATTCTTTAAAATGATCTGCGTCCCGATCCCCGAGGCCGACCGGTCCTTTTTAGAGGTGGTTAATAAAGACTGTCAGAGGGTAGTTGGGCACATCAAGAGGCATTGGTTCGACAGTTGATTTTTGACAGGGTGGTCTTCTCGATGCGCCGTTCAAAGGTACACCTGGCACATTGGAGATAGGGTGCTGCATTTCTCATTTATGAGGCATGTAGCCTCGGTCCCCAGGGGACCTACTTTCTACCTTCTCTTCTCTGGCTCTCTTCTCGAGAATGATTCTTCCAATGTATATTCTTGTCTTCTTCTTCTGACATGGCAGACCTATTCCGTCTCTAGGTCTTTTGTAGGGTGGCGCAGGTAGTATTGACCCCCAGATATTGTATTTTATTCAAACACAAAGAAATAGGGTTAGGGTTGTAGAGTTGTATAAATAGGCAAATCGGCCCATTTCCAAGGGTCGGCAAAATTGATGATTTTGTTGTCCATATCAATAGCAAAAGCAATTTCTGAGTTTAAGTTGCAGAGCTCAATGCTCCATTATTTTGTTCTTATTAGTTGAATGCCCCCCTGGGGTAACCATTGTATCATGCACCAGTGCTTGCTGGAAAGAATATTAATGAAGAAGGAAGGATTCATGACAATGATGTTGTTAACGTCCCGACTTTCGAGTTAATGGTATTTCATGTTTTAATGTTCTGTATGTCCTTTGCTCTGAATATGTTAAGATAGATTAACAACCTCTTTATTCCCGCTACTGATAAAATGCTAACTAATGGTTGTGTATTTCTTTGGTATTTAGTGTAGTATTTCAGAGTATTGTTGATGTTCTGGATATTTTAGCATGACTGTAGTTAGATGAAACGTTTCTAACCCTGCAGGATCTTTTTTCATTTTCTTTGCTAAGTGTGGAATGCTCCAAAAAACCCGTACCAAATTAAATCTCCAGGAGAACAAGTTGAAGTAACCAGCTATCCCCCTTGAAAATAGTCACCTCTCCCAACCGAGCCCCACACCGTCGTGACCCGAAACCCAGGTGCTTGAAGGCCCGAAGAATTTTATTTCTCCGGACAACCTTTACAGGCAGAGTTGGCTGATTTCCCCGGAACCCGGTGACAACTTATGACTGTTGGTGGACCCGGTCAGCGAAACCCCGTCAACACAACCTAGAAGATATAATGATGGGAGGAATACAGAGGGAAAAATGTTACAATTAACTACACCACAGAGGCTAGCTATAGAGGCTCCTCCTAAAAGAGGAAACATGCGTGCCTTCCACTTAACCACAGATCATGATGGGGAAAGCTACCCTGATGTAGCTCGTGCTTGGCAAGTGCATCAGACCAACGAGTGGAATGTTGGAGTGTCTGGAGCTGAATCAGATGCATACTCACATGGCGACTCTAAAAACTTATATTTAGATTATGAATCAGATTCAGAGCAAGAAGCAACATGTTATGCTACCATAGATGGGACCTCTTATACGGTCCTGACCCGGAGTCAAAAGGATAAAGGCCCTAGCCCATCACCACCTAAAAATAATGAGGCATCTACTTCCAATTCAAAGGAGCCCAATCAAGGACTGAGGATTTTGCAACTAGGTAAGGAACAAGACTCTTTTGACATTATTCAATTCTGTAGAGATTCCATAATTCAGATTTCTCCCATAGACTATCTTAAGTCTAATCCTGTTGAGCTGCAAAAGCTAGTAGATTACTATAAAGGAGGGAGTCAAGAGTTAAATCAAAATGCCATGACTACTATAGAGAATGAGTCTTTATTTGCAGACCTAGTTGAACAAGGGGAGTCATCCATTTTAGCCACCTTCCTAGGCCAAAAGCCTAACCCATTCTATGTGTCATTATATATTAATGGTTGCAGGCTGAGCAATTGTATAATAGACTCTGGAGCCTCAGACAATGTAATGCCATCAACTGTGGCCAAACCTTTAGGAATTACTCTCACTAAAGCTCATGGTAGGTGTTACTCTATGGATTCCAAGCAAGTACCCCTAGTTGGCCAAATCAAGGATGCTCAAGTGGCCTTGGCAGCACATCCCGAGAAGAAGATGTTGCTAAAAATCCTCATTGCTGATATACCTGCTAGCTATGGGTTGTTAAGCAGGAGTTTTTGTAGAGACCTTGGAGGGAGATAAAGTTGGATTGGTCCCAAACCTTAATCCCAGTAGGCAAGAAAAAGATTAAACTGGTCCCAGAAGAGAAGGCTAAGTTTATAGTGTTGAAATTTGATGACCCTAAAGCTCAACTCTTGTATCAAGAATTGGAATTTGGCAGTTATATGTTGTTCACCGATGATCTTGAGGAAGAAACAAAAACCACTGAAGAGAAAAAGCAATTTTCCGCTAAAGAAATATCACCACAGATATGGACTCTTGAATTTGATGGCAGTTGTGCATCATCAAGATCTGGTGCAGGTGTGGTCTTGATATCACCAAATGGAGTATGTGAGCCCATGGCATATAAATTAGAGTTCAGGAACACTAACAACACTGTTGAGTATGAGGCCCTTCTGTTAGGGATTATCACTGCAAAAGAAAAGGGTGCAAAAATTCTGAGAGCTCATGGTGATGCTGAGCTAATTGTACATCAATTTAAGAATCAATACTCTGTAAAGAACCATAGGTTGAACTACATAAACAGAGTATGGGAGGAAATAGAAGCACTGGATGGTTTCTTTATCGAATCTGTGCCAAGAGAGTTGAATTCCAAGGTGGACTCTTCGGCTATCTCAGCTTCATTACTACTCCCCCACCCAGAATTCAAAGATAAGAAATACCAAGTGGAGGTTATATATTGACCATCTGTGCCCGACAACATGGAAGATTGGAAAGTTTTTGAAGATGACAAGAATCTCCTTCTCTTTCTAGAGAGCGGTGGTGACTTCCATAAAGATGTTCATAGCAGCCATGAAGGAAACTGCCAAGACAAGTTCAAGAAAGATAAGTCAGATGTTATTCAATTGCAAGGTAATATCATTCCACCCCATTTGATCACTCTTGAAAATCTCTTCAATAGACATGACACTTTTGTGAAGAAGAAAAGAATTGAAAGGGGACCTACCACTGGTGAATATGAATGAATGAATATTGGAACTGAGAAAGACCCCAAGATGATCAACATCAGGAAGTGCTATACTGAAGAAGAGAGGAATGAGGCCAGGAAGCTTTTTCTAGAATACTCAATTTTTTTTGCCTAGAGCTATGAAGATTTGAAAAGTTTTATGAATGGGAAATTCAAACACCAGATTCCTTTAAAACTTGAAGCTACTCCATTCAGGCAGAAGCAAAGGAACTACAATCCCAAAGTTGTTGATGCCATATTTAGGGAAGTTGATAAAATGATCAAAGCAAAGATCATATACCCCGTCCATCACTCCACTTGGGTTGCGAACATAGTGCCTGTGAGGAAAAAGAATAGAGAAATAAGAATCTATGTAGACTTTAGAAATCTAAATCAATCTTCTTTGAAAGACAACTACGCCCTTCCCAACATGGATCATCTCTTGCAGATCATGGCTGGAGCCGAAATGATGTCTATGTTAGATGACTTCTTAGGGTATAATCAGATAGAAGTTGAGAAAGTAGATCAACATAAAATGACTTTCACTACTTTGTGAGGGACCTTCGCATATCACAGGATGTCATTTAGATTGATCAATGTCGGAGCTACTTTTTGGAGAGGTGTGGATCTTTCTTTTAGTGATATGAAGAACAAAATCATTGGCATGTATCTAGATGATCTTACCGTGTTCTCTAAGAAGAGAGTAGATCATATAAATGATCTAAGGAGAGTATTGAAAAGGTGCCGGGAGGACGGGATTTCATTGAATCCCAAGAAATTAGTGTTTTGTGTAACTAAAGGGAAACTATTGGGTCACATTGTCTCCCAAGAAGGTATAAGGATCGATCCAAAAAGGGTGAGAGCTATTCAGCAACTGAGTTTATTGGTGAACAAAATGGGAGTGAAGTCATTTTTTGGTCAGGTCAACTTCCTTAGAAGATTCGTCCCTGATTTCTCTGAAATTACTAAACAAATAGTTGATATGATGAAGGGAAATGTGAATTTCAAGTGGAATGACCCTGGTAAGCAATCCTTTAAAGGCATCAAGGATGCCATAGCTAATGCCCGAGTGTTATGTCACCCAGAGTACAAGAAAGATTTTGTAATCCATTGTTATTCTTCTGAACATACTCTGTCAGCCATCCTGATGCAAGAGAATGAAGAGGGAATTCAAGCCCCCATCACTTTTATGAGTACACCTCTAAAAAATCATGAGCTAAGATATTTGCGGACTGAAAATCATGCTTTCACAGTTGTAAAGGCTCTTAAGAATTTCAGGTTTTATATCCTACATTCCCACTCTCTTGTGTATGTGCCCGACGTCGCAGTGAAAAGTATTTTGACTCAACAGGATGTGGGGTGTAACAATAGAGGAGCATGGGTAGCTAAAACCCAAGAATATGACATAGAGACCAAGCCCACCAAGTTGGTAAGAGGGAACACCCTATGCAAGGCAATGGCGGAAAATCAAGCAGACAATGATCCAAAAGCTACACAGCTGGTTTTGGCAGTAAGCATGCAAGACCCATGGTTTAAAAAAATTGTATATTTCTTGACATATGGTGAATGTCTTGAAGGATTAAATTCAAAGAAAAGAAGAGACCTAAAACTGAAAGCTTCTAAATATGTAATCTAGGAAGATAGATTATATAAGAGATCCATCGATGGAACATTCCTCCGATGTGTCGACAAGCAACAACAAGATAAATTGTTAAAGGTTTTTCATGATGAAGCTTGTGGAGGACACTTCTCCTCATCAGTCACTACATTCAATATTTTGAGACAGTGTTATTACTGGTCAGGAATCTTTAAAGATGCATACCATTGGGTGGAAAGATGCAAAAAATGCAAGATGTTTACCAGGAAGCCACAGTTAGCAGTGTTACCCCTCAGAACACTGATAATTGAAGGACCATTCTAGTAGTGGGGGCTTGATTTTATCGGTCCTATAAGTCCTACGTCTAGCACAGGTCATACTTACATAAAGACTGCAATTGAATACTTCATGAAATGGGTGGAAGCCAAGGCAACCAAGAGGACTACTTCAGAGGTAGTATGTAAGTTTATCAAAGAAAATATTCTGGTAAGATTTGGTGTGCCTATTAAGTTGGTTATGGATAATGCTACATACTTTTTTTCTCAAGAAATTACTAAATTTTGTTTCAAGTATGACATCATGATCAACCATTCTTCTGATTATTTCCCTCAAGAGAACGGCCAAGTGGAGTCTAGCAACAAAAATTTGGTGAACATCATGAAAAATCTCGTGGCAGAAAACCAGAGAAGTTGGCATAAAAAAATATATGAAGCCCTCTGGGCGGATAGAGTGACTCCCAAAAGAGCCATCGGTGTATCTCCTTTTGAACTTGTCTATGGGGTAGAAGCTAGTCTTCCATTGCCACTGGAATTAGCAACTTGCAAACTAAGGATAGTAGTAGAAGATGACATATATGAAGATGGTTTGGAGAAGAGGATTCTATACCTGAGAAAATTGGAAGAAGAAAGGGCGAAAATGGTTGATCATATCACACGGCATCAGATGCGTGTGAAGAACCTATTTGATAAAAAGAGCAGACCCCAAAAATTTATGGAGGGGGACATGGTGCTATTGTGGGACAAGCATAGGGCACCCAAAGGTATGCACGGGAAATTTGAAACACTGTGGAAAGGACCTTTCAAAATCCATCAGGCGTTTGGGAAAAATTCTTTCAAATTAACTTATCCAGATGGTGAGACACTACCCCTGACGTATAATGGTAAGGATTTGAAGCTCTATCAGATCTGAATTGAAATCAGGTAATCCCTGTATTGTATGATAGTTACATTTAGTTCTTGTTTTTATTTTCCTAGTTAGGTTTCCTTTTTGCTTTCCTTTCTGTGTTTTGCTTTAGTTTTGTTGTGAGCCACCTTTTGTTGAGCTTTGCAAAACTAGAGATTTGAGTTCCTTGCTTGGACATGTGAATGTCCAAATCCCCAGACAGAGCCAGTTGTTGCCCCACATTTGGTCTTTATACCTTAAGACAAAAGTGGATGTTTAATATGTAGTAGCAGTTCTGTGAAGTTTCGTAAGAGTTTGGAGCCTAAGTCTAGAAATCCCTTTAGGCTAGAAGGCCTTTATCAGATTTCCCAAGGTTGACTTCTCCTTCTTAAGCCATGGGAAAATCTGGGTCTGAACTCATGTTTTTATGGGGTAGGTTAAGTTCCCAATCCACTAAAGGCTATGGTTTAAAATATTCTAACCTCAATCTTACATATAGATGAAATATTTTGCCTCATATCTTCATGTTGCAGCATTGCGGAAAATCAAGTTTTAGCTTCTCCATGGTAGAAAATCACCTGCGGAGTGTGCTTTCTGCAATTGACAAGCTTAAGAGTATTAGAGGCAAATAAAGATGGAAAATGAGGAAGTCAGGAACAAGAAAGCTTCGAGCATGCAAATCGAGCCTATGGAAAACCAAAGAAATGATCAAGGAAAGAAAAATTCATGGAGTTAGCTTATAAGAAAAAAAGTAGAAAATGGCTTCTCCACTACTCCTACAGGCGGGATTTGACTCGCGAAATGCGTTTTCCACCGAACTCTCAAGGTGAAGGAATTTTGAAGAATAGTCCATCTCATAGGAGATCCAACATGTAAGAAAAGGCCAATGGAACCAACACATATCATTTTGACACCCCTATAGGCTAGATTTCTCCTTTGGCAGATTTTCAAACAGAGAGCACTATAAAAGCATTTCTCCGCCCAAAGGAGAAGCGGAAAAGTAATTTTCTGCCGCTTCAAAAAAGTTACCGTTACGGTTACTAAAGTGAAAGGATGTTTCCTAACAAAATGTAGAGGAAAGTAATTAATTCAAATAAAGTTGTTTTACTTTGTAATGGACTTCTTCATTAATGTAAAGCTCTTTTCATTCGTGTGGCACGGGAAGTCGACCGTTAAACGGTAAGAATTCAAAAAAGTATAAAATCAGTTGAAGTTTTTGAATAGGAACCACCATTTGTTCACCAAATTGTTTGAATTAAAAGTCTCTAAGATCAGTTTCTCATTGTCTCTACATCCCAAAGAGAAATTCATAATCCCTAGGTTAAATCATACTCACATGGCTTCCATATTTGTGGGATTTGACGGGATGAACGACATCATCTCTAACTGGCACAAAATCTCAGATACCTCGTTGAAGTTCTTCGATATGCATAAATTCCAGAATAGATTGAGGGTGGAGCAGATGCATCCTATTATAGAAAAGCTTAAGGAGAGCAGGTTAGTCGAAGCCGTCGGTTTCCCTGTGGCAGTGCAAGCTCCTAAATTGGTCTGGGAATGTATAGCTTGATACAACCTAGACACCAAGCAAATTCTTCTACCTGACAACATGGTGCTCCTCTCTATTGATAGAAAGTCTGTCCAGAATTCCCTCTGTATTTCAGAACAAGCGGAATACTCCAAAATGGCTTACAGTTAGGCAGTCTTTGAATATTCATCGAAGAGACCCGTATGGAAGAGAGAGATCATGAAGTCGTGGTTTAAAGAACCAAAGAGCGCCAAGGGCAAGTTGCCCAAGACATTATTTGGTGCAAACCTGAAGCCAGAGATCGTGGATATCCTGGTATTGCTTCATAGGATTAGAGGTGAGAGCGAAGCTCTTAATTTCATTGAGAAACATTTCTTCTTGGTTTAGATAATCTGCTCTCAGCATCACTTCATTGATTGGGCCCTTATGGTGAGCGAGAATCTCTTAGAAGCCCTCAATAGAGCCAAGTTCTAGAATGAATTCTATATGTCTTCGGTTCTTCTATATATTCTAGCTACAATTCAAATTTGGCCAGGGCTTCCTAGGTTAGAGGAATTTCCAGATGATGTAAAAAGCTATAATTTTTTCCCTTCTTTACAACTGCAAAACAGTTATGCTGATTATCTCATAGTTAATGATGCCTTTACAATGAGACTGTGCAGGGAACTACAAGGTTGTTCGAAGAGGAGATTTTCTCCTGAAGCCATGGCTTTTATAAGCCAATTTGGATGCTATTTTATTCAGTTCAGGGATTTCTCATATCTTTGTCTTGCAGGTTTTGATGACTTTCCTTTGAAGCTACCCAGGTACCCTACTGACATGATTGTGCTAATCAAGGTGATGAGGCAAGCGCTCCAAGTGAATATGATCTATGCCGAGGCCAAGAAGAAAGGCTACGAGTTCCCAATGACTATCAGAGCTTACAGTTGTGTGTCCTGGTCAGAGGCAAAAAATGTTCTTAAGACATTCTCAAAGAGGTTTTCTTTGGAAACCTATGACATTCTAGGGCCGCAATATGATCCAGTTAATTATGCCAGAGATGTCTTACAGATGAGTCGGGCAATTCATCATGTACTTGATATTGAAGACTACGAAGCCAATTGCAAAGATGATTTGGAGATTGTGTGCATAAATGTTGACACACTTCTATGAATCATTCCATCCAAGGTTGCTCAAGAATGAGGCCTCAAATATTGATCCATAGCTCTCTAGTCATGGAGTGTAAAGATATGAAATATAGGCCCTCAGATTGACCTAGTTGTGCCTATGCAAGTACACCATGAAATGAGAGATTCGAATGCATGAAAATGAAATATACTCTATATGATTGCAATGCTTGAAATGAAATTAATCTAAATGATAACAATGCATGGCTAAATCTATGAAAGGAAATACAAATGCAATATTAATCTAAGGAAATAAACATAATTCTAATCTATATGAGAAGCCATGAATGCAAGAAGAATGAGACAAGAAGAGAGAATTTGCAATATCCAAGCTCAAATGCTCAAATGCTCCTCCAAAATTGCTCTCCAAACCTACAGCATAACAATACTTAAAAATTCTAGATATCAAAATGAGAAGGAGAGGTCTCCTTTTAAAAGAAAGTGAACGATTGAGATTAAAAGGCAAAAATCAAAGGCTATGATTAAGAGGCAAAAACCCACCACTTAGGAAGATGTGATGAAAAAGGGATTTTATTTAATTTTCATTTAATTTATTTTCTTTTTCAACAATTAAAGTGCTTTAAGTGGGGATTTTTATTTATTTAATTAAAAGAGGGGTTTTCTTTCAATTAAATAAATCAGAAGAACTTTATTTAATTAAATGGGAGAAATTGAATTTAATTAAATAAGAGGAATTTTATTTAATTAAAAGGGAGATTAAATCTTTTAATTAAATAAGAGGACTTTCATTTAATTAAAAGGGAGATTAAATATTTTAATTAAATAAAAATGATCAAACCTTAGGAAATATTGAAATAATTGAATTAATTACAATTAGATCAAGGAAATTGATTTGAATTGAAAATATTCCAAAGCATTGATTCAAAAATTTGATAAATTGATAAAATGATAAATGGGGCCCAAAGTCTAGGCGACCATTTTAGGGTGTATACATTTGACCCTCTTTGACAAATGTGTGGTCGACATGGGAACACATGTAGTCAAAGAATGCAGTTGAAGTGTGAGGTTGAAATAGGATCACAAAACAACCCAGACATGTGGTCGAAATGGGAACACATCAGGACAAAAATAAGCACAATTGAAAAAGACAAAGTCAACACCGAAATAAGTAATTGACATGTCGAAGATAAAAATCTCAAGCAAGACTGATATAATTGATAAAGCTGAATCAAAGATTGAAGTTTGATAGGTACTGCCCCCTCGTGATCAAAATCAAAATGAGATAGAGGAGAAACAACAAATTGATAAATTTTGATCAAATCAAACTAAAGATAAGGTTCTTGATGTAAGATGAAAGATATAAGGATCACAGAACCAAGATAGATCATCAAGCATGAAAGATTATGCCCCAAGGTTGAATTAGAAGAAAAGAAGTGGGGTGCAAGTGAGTGGAAGATAGAAGTTTGGAAGAAGTGGAAAGAAATAGAGAGAAGAAAGAGAATTTGCCTCAAGAAAGAGAATGCCCCAAAATTAATCAACTATGTAAGATAGAAATTTTTGATTGAGATCACGAAAGAAGATAAAGAAATAAAGTTTAGAACATGATCACAGGTGATTAAAAGTCCACAAGAAAGATGAAGGAAACCCTCGCAAACTCATAATGTAGCCTAAATATGCAAACTAACATGAGGTCTAACAATGCAAGCTACATGAAAATGCAAAGGTGTACTTGCAATAGAGCAACAAACATAGGATCTTGTGTTCATCATTCATTAGAGAATGTTAAGGAACTTATTTATATCACTGGGCCATTATTAACGGACATAAAAAATTCACACAATCATCACTAGTCACAAGCGCAACTATGAAGATATGAATGTGATTTATATCGGAAACATCACACAACCATCACTAGTCACGAGTGAAACTATGAAGATATGAATGTGATGTATATCAGATTTGAAATGTGGAAAGATTCTAACATAAGCATCAAAGACATAAAGGTCAAGATGAATGTGATGTTAGCTTACCCAATTTAATATAGCAAAACTACGCTCGCATCAAGGCATAGAGGCCAGGAGGACCAACATAACGGTTGTGCAAAAACAATGAAGCATAAAGTAGGAAGCAAATATAAACATGTCCCATGCCCCAAGTCCTCTAGCTATGCATCACGGAGAGACTTATTAGACAAGGACACTCAACAAAAATCAATAACAGTCAACACACAAAGAAAATATCATGACATACCCCAAGCATTAAGTGTTACGTTTAAAAATTTAAGTGTGTTAACTGATACTGAGTTCTGAGGATAAGGATCAAATGCTTGCAAATAGGTAAGACCACATGACAAAATGGGGTAAGACCAAACCGATAAGTGTTGAAAAACACTCGATGTCAAGGGTTGTATTGAAAAATACAGTTGGGATGGTATTGAAAAACACCGTTTGTGAGGCATCCTAAAGACAAACGCATCCAAGAGACCAAAGCTAACACAGTTATGCCCCCTAGACAAAGACAGAGACCAATTCTAGACCAAGGCAACAGGACAAGGCATGATGGAGAAAGGCTAAGTGGCAAGGACACGCGCTAAGAAATAGAGGTGCAAAAACCTCAAGTAGCGCCCATTTCCAGGTTTTCACCACTTGGATTTTATTACAATTTTTTCATTTTTTTCATTTTTTTTCATTTTTTTTCTTCTTTTTTAGGACTTTTTATAATTTTTTTTTGAATTTTTGCTACCAAGGCGCCTGTTTCCAGGTTTTCACCAAGGCACTTTTTCTATTTTTTTGAATTTTTAAATTTTTTTGATTTTTTTGTATTTTTGGAATATATAATTTTTTTTGAAGATACATCAAAGCGCCTATTGCTAGGTTTTCACTAAGATGATCATTTTTTCAAGATATTTTTTCAATTTTTAGAATTTTTGACAATATATCATTTTTTAAATTTTTTCAGGATCAATAATTATGTACAAAGGATGCCCCCAGACAGAATGGGCATCAAAATCCCAAGCAAGATCACACCACACAGTTCCAATGTTTTAGAAAGGTGGAGGACATGAGGGATTAGCAAGCTAGTGGAAGAGATGGAAGACATGAGAATGAAAGTAAATGAAGGGGAAAAATCCTCAAAGGCAAACTCCTCAAGAGTACCCAAGCTAGGGAAAAAGAAACATCATGTAAAGCACATTTGGACAAGCAATGAAAGACCAACATAGGATGAGTCACAAAAGCGTAATGCAAGAGTAGGAAAGGATGCAATCCAAAGGAGGAGACATGTCAAGAGGCTTCATAGCATCGTGTTTTACTCTTTTTTTTATTAGATCAAGACCAAAGGGAAAAGGATAGCCGTAGGCAAAAATGAATGGAGGAAGATAGATATGAAGGCTAAACATAAAAGGAATGAAAGCAAGATCATCGTAAGATAGCCCAAATATTTGTGTATAGATCAACATTGTCAAGATCAAAGAGAGAATATGGAATGGATGAAAGATGTAGAAGAACTATGCATGATGCTTGATTTCCAGGTTTTCATCACGGTACTTATCCAAAGTGCCACAAGGGAGTGGTTTTCACCATAGGATGAAATTATTTTTCTTTAAATTTTTTTCTCTTTTTTTTTCTCTTTTTTGAAATTTTTGGAAGAAGGCAAGCTTTTTAGATAATACTCCTGGAAAGGATAAACCATGATATGCCAAGGATTCAAAATGATATGCTCAAAGATACTGATAGGGAAAGGAAGATGAAAGAGAAAAATGGAGGATAAGGGTTTATGCAAAGCGAGTGAGGTTGGAAGATAGGAGGAATAGACAAATGAGGAAAAAGGATAGAAGGTAGAGGGATAGTGAATGGAAGGATTGTGAAAGGGTAGACAGAAAGGAAGGCAAGATCAACTTTAACACACACCTTTAAGGATGGCGAGAGGATGGAGGAAATGTGAATGAAGGAATACGTGAAGGAATATGATGAATGGATAACAGAGGTTGCGGTTTACGCGCATAGAATGAAAGAATATTTTTGGAAGAAGATGAAGTGGAAGCCTTTGGAAGCTTGAATGTTAACTTCACTTGTTTCTCAATATGAGAATGTTTCAAGAGAGACTTTGGAATCCATATAGTCGTAGGCTTTTCATTTCTTTTTGATGATTTAGAGAGAATATCTTCAATGATGGATTTTGGAACCCATACTTGT
>MU225727.1:194626-212790 GCA_018584345.1 Thuja plicata
CTAAGGGGATACCCAACTCACTAAGGTGACTCTTGGAATCAAACCAAATCTCTAAGGTATTCCTAGGTGATTGATCAAATATGGGTCCTTTTTCCTTATGTCTTTGGCGAGTTTGAACTAAGGGTAACTGGTTAAAAATCACCTGAAGTCATTTTCCTTGATTTACTTGATATCTTGTTGTAATTGGCATGAAAGAAAAGGTACTAGTTGATAGGATCACCCTAAGAAACCTTGGTACTAAACTAGGATAGAAAAGGCATTAAATTGTCCAAGAAGAGGTGATAAGATAGAAAATTACAAATAGGGATAAGCCAACACTGCCACAGAGGTGCTATAATCAAAGGGTGAATACCCTTAACACATATGGACCAGGACAATGGTCTTACCCAAATTATATAAATTGAGATTGAATTTGTATGAAAGTGGATGGACAAGAGACTACCAAAACTCTCCAGGTGTGTTATCAAAGAATCCAAAGGTTTATCTTTTCAACAAGGACGGTTTCTAGCTCACCAAGCACCAAGCAAGGTCACTTGTGGAATCAAAGATTTCTAATTCAAGAGGTCAAATGAAATAATCCTAAGCAAAACAAGCTTCTAACAGTAGGGTAAGTAATCCAATCAGATCCGGATCAACCCAAAAAACTAAAAATGCCAGGACAGCAAGCTAAAACGGGCTAAAAAATGACATCAAACAACCCACTAACGGGCAGTTTCACGTGAGAAAGTGCTATTTCGTGTGAAGAAATGTTGTATTGTGTGAGAAAAGGCACTGAGTGGTGTGACAAATAGAACATACTGGTAAACAGGAAAAAGCACTGGTGTCAAGTTTCGCGCGAGAATCCTCACATAGCCACGTGAGAAAGTACAATAAATGGCGCAAAGAAATAGTTTTGTCGCGCAAGGAAAGGGCACAGAACTCAGATTTCATGTGTTTTAATTGTCCAACTAGGTGCATTAACAAATTTTATCATGAAGCAATCACGCAATATAGCAATCGGGGAGTTCAAGCAGTCAATGTCTTCAAACAATGAGCAAGGGACAAAGCAACCTTGCACATAAACATGAATAGTGTCATAGTAATTCTACTCCATAAGAATGCTACTTGTGTATGTTCTCAAATGTTTTCCAATCACGCACATAGTCCTATGAAAGAAAAATTTGTTTGCACTATGGTTCTTAGTAATGGCTTGACTCTGTAACTTTTGCAACTTCAAGTGGGTGAAATCCAATCCCGTCGCACCAAGGTTTTGACATAGTCTAAAAATTTAATCAATCAGGAGCTACTGAAGAGATCTGACAACCCACAAGAAACTACACCCGTGGAGATTTCTTCCACAAGGACATTTATATAGCGGTTGTTACTACCATGGAAAAAATTGCTATTACCGCTTGAGGTTCCATCCACGTGGTTGACCCAATAAAGGGAATGTCCACTACGGTTAACCCTCTCTAACAAGGAAGACTCACAATATGGACCACATGGGGACTTAGTTCAGATTCAAGGGTTCCAAGCTTCTGATTCTCCCAAAAGGGAAAAGAGCATAATCCTCTAGCCTCTTCACCTCACCAAAATATAACAAACATGATTCATTGACCCACTAATTTGAATCACCTCATTCAAGGCTCACGCAACAACAAATGATACCAATCCCTCAAAGAGAGAAAGTATTGCCAAAAGTTGAAGTCCAAACCAAGCTGACCAATGGGATGAAAACAAAATCCTTCCCTACCTACAAGGGGATCTATCATCAAGAAGAGCTTCACATGTAAAACAAGCGAATTAAGCCCACTCTCTCAAGATCCCACAAATAGTGTTCATAGAGCCTAATTACTATGTGAAACATATATGCAAGAAAGCAAATCTAGGTCCATTTTAGAGCACCAATTGGAAATGTGATCTATGAAAGCAAGAAACACTCAAGCTAGACACATAAGGTGTTCATTTTAATTCCCAAAATCCAAATGTTATAGAGATTAACAAAATACCTCAAATCCAAGCTATGTGAATCATTTTGTTGTTTATCCAAGCAAGTTCAAATTAGCAACAACAACAACAAAAACAAATCACAAACCACTAGAAATAGTAAACATTAGTGGTTAGCATGAAAAATCAGAGATCTAATTGATATAACAATAGAAAATAGTTCTCTGTAATGAAATCTCACGTGAAGATTTGTACAGAGTCGTGCGAAGATTCACACAGAACCGCGCGATAAAATAGAAAGCTCACACGAAGATATGCTCTGTCGCGCTATAGAATGCTCAGAAAGTACAGAAATGACAGAAAATGCAAATCGGATAAAATAGACCACTAATGCCAAATCTCGCGCGATGAAATGCACCGTGTTGCTCAAATAAGTACCACGACCTGCACGAAGAAGTACTAGATCCAACACAATCTCATGTGCAGACTAGCAAAAGCTTGCGCGAACTTTCTCTATAGACAAAAATAGCAAGTACAGAAAAGACAGAAATTTTGGATCCAAAAATAAAATTGACTAAAAATAGCTATAAAGACAGAAAATGAATCTTCTGCCCCACGGTGGGAGCCAAAAATGTGTGCATAAATGTTGACACACTTCTATGAATCATTCCATCCAAGGTTGCTCAAGAATGAGGCCTCAAATATCGATCCATAGCTCTCTAGTCATGGAGTGTAAAGATATGAAATATAGGCCCTTAGATTGACCTAGTTGTGCCTATGCAAGTACACCATGAAATGAGAGATTCGAATGCATGAAAATGAAATATACTCTATATGATTGCAATGTTTGAAATGAAATTAATCTAAATGATAACAATGCATGGCTAAATCTATGAAAGGAAATACAAATGCAATATTAATCTAAGGAAATAAACATGATTCTAATCTATATGAGAAGCCTTAAATGCAAGAAGAATGAGACAAGAAGAGAGAAGTTACAATATCCAAGCTCAAATGCTCAAATGCTCCTCCAAAATTGCTCTCCAAACCTCCAGCATAACAATACTTAAAAATTCTAGATATCAAAATGAGAAGGAGAGGTCTCCTTTTAAAAGAAAGTGAACGATTGAGATTAAGAGGCAAAAATCAAAGGCTATGATTAAGAGGCAAAAACCCAACACTTAGGAAGATGTGATGAAAAAGGGATTTTATTTAATTTTCATTTAATTTATTTCCTTTTTCAACAATTAAAGTGCTTTAAGTAGATATTTTTATTTATTTAATTAAAAGAGGGGTTTTCTTTCAATTAAATAAATCAGAAGAACTTTATTTAATTAAATGGGAGGAATTGAATTTAATTAAATAAGAGGAATTTTATTTAATTAAAAGGGAGATTAAATCTTTTAATTAAATAAGAGGAATTTCATTTAATTAAAAGGGAGATTAAATCTTTTAATTAAATAAAAATGATCAAACCTTAGGAAATATTGAAATAATTGAATTAATTACAATTTGATCAAGGAAATTGATTTGAATTGAAAATATTCCAAAGCATTGATTCAGAAATTTGATAAATTGATAAAATGATAAATGGGGCCCAAAGTCTAGGCGACCATTTTAGGGTGTATACAGAGAGTAGGGAGAGATTCTACGCCCAGTTAACCATTGAACAGATCAAAAATTCCAATGTTAACATTGCAGTAGAAGGGCTAGAAGATGATGACAATCACCTGTATGATGATACATATATGGAGAAGATAAAGTTCACCTCTATCAGCTCTGAGCCTATGTTGGATCAAGCAGTGAGTGACTTGTAGGCTTTGATGAGGGGGATTTACAAAAGAAAAGTACAATGGGTTGAATGGACTGTGGGCTGAAAGAAGAGGTCAGAAAGGAAGCCTCTCACTTAGTGAACCCTGACAAAGGTTACTTCTAGCATTGCAACCACTTCATCAGCAAAAATCCCAACAGTTGCAAAAGGATCAATTCAACCATTGGGAGGAGGTGATGAACCTCCTAAGAAGACTTTCCTCTTGGAGAAGACCTATGGAGAGGGTCCTCTTCCAGACATCGGAGCCACTGAAGAAGCAGTCTTGACGCACCCAATTAAGTCTATAGTTGAACTCCCTAAAGTTACTGAGTCCGAACAGCTAGCTAGAGCTATTGCTGTGGATACTCTAGCCGGGACCTCGACCCAAGGTTTTATCCCCTGTTATAGTTGAAGTAGGAGAGGATAGCCCTAGTACCTCTGCTACAAAATTGGGTAAAAGGGGTGGGGAGCAACAGGAGGTTGCTCAAGTTGCTAAATTAATCTCCTCCTCACCCACTTCGATGAATCCATTTGCTTCCCGCCCTAAAGCGACTCCTCCGCTCATAAGGAAGTTGTTCATTGAAGAGTTGGTGTCTGCCAAAAAAGTTACCAGCATAGAGTCATGGATAGAAAACACTCTAGAGCACAAAAGGAAGAGGGTAGGGGAAGGAAATCCCAGCAAAGACACTCTATCATGGGCCTTTCAACCCAAGGCCACCACAAGCAAGTAGAAGAAAGTGAAAACAATGTCTACTCTAGGTCATGATCCGGAGACAGGGCATTTCACCATGGAAGTAGCTAATCCCACTAAGGAGGGCAGACTCAAAGATCTGATAGCCTCAGACTTTTAGTTGCAGTCATTCGATATGGGATTGGCTCACCATGATGCCAAGGTGGACTAGTGGAAATCCACTAATGTAGTGATAGAGGAAGAGCTCGAAGATCTCAAGACTTCCAAAATTTAGCTCAAGGCAGAAGTAGCCCAGCTAACTGACTTCATCAGACAACTCCTCACTCCTATTATGAGCACTCCGAGCGCCAAAACTTCCTTTGATCCCAGTGTTGCGGAGAACCAAGCCATTCTGGCTAAGTTGTAAGAGGATCAACATTATGGGTAGATTGGTAAAAGGTGGATTGAGAGGCTTGAATCTGAAGGCCTAGAAATTATTAAACAATTAGGTAATGCTCTTCTAAGGCTAGAAACAGAGAGAAGAAACATTGGTAAGAATTTATAGACTCTCATGGAAGAAAGAGTTAGATGCCAGGAATGCATAGTCATGTTGCATGTGGCAGTGAAGATGAAGACTAAGGAAGCCCTAAAGGCTAAGATTCTACAGAAGGGTGATGAGCCTTTGATCGAATGGCTCTAAAGTCTGGAGTTTAAAATTAAGATGATCATTCAGTCCTAGACAAGATTGCAACAAACAGATGTTAAGGTCCAAGAAGAACAAAGTAAAGATTTTAAACTCCTCTTAGGACTTCATGCAAAATCACAAACCAATGGTCAAGGCCAAGAAATAGTTGGAGTAGTCAACATGCAGAAAGCGTTCATATATTATCTGCATAATTTAGTGGACCAGTCTTCGTCTCACCTAGACAAGGTGCCAGAGCTCCAGCAATTGAGTGGATGCATCTTTAGGGCTATGGAGGAACTGAAAGATCGGACATAAGCAATCAAGACTCTAGCCAAAGAACATTCCAAATGGCTCGTCCGTTACACCAATGTCCATGTCAATAGACATGAAGAGCTCATCCAAGTCATCACTACTGTAATCACCTATAGGGATAAATTAGATAAGGGGAAGGAAACTGAATCTTAGATACATTCCCCTTGTGCTATTTTTGGTAGTTTTGTAATGGATAAACCTTTGGTTATCATTTTTGGTTGGGGAAGTTGAACCGTTTTGGTTACCCTTTTTGTAACGGTCTAATCTGGGACTCTATATGTATTATTTTGAAAATCAATACACAGGTCAGCTAAATTTTAGTGTGAAGAATAGCATTTTTGCTGAGTCAATTGTGTATGTCTGAATGCCATTTCTTTAACTATTCTATTGCATTTAATTTATCTTTCTGTCGAATTTGAACATTTCTTTTGAGTTAGATTTGTAATCTATATTTAAACCAGAATTTTGTATTATGATTTGATACAGCTAATTAAGGGGAAAATCAGTTGCTATTCTAAGCTTTGGTAATGTTCCTATGATATAGATCGACTCGATATCATTACATTGTTAATCTTTAGTCTTGCATCTGCATTTGTAGTAATCGTTCATGCATTACTAGTTTTGGGAGTTAATCTGATTGATAAGATCTCAGAATTGGCTAGATTTAAAGTTGTATTTACCTCGCCTGAGCTATTTCCTGTCTAGGCTTAGCTTGGTTTACCTCTCCTGCTTTCAGGTTAAGATCATACCTCTGTTAGATTAGCAAAGATCAATATTCATTGTAGATCATTCATATAAGGGAGCTGTACCTTCAAATTCAGAGGGAAAATAGGTTTTCAAGTAACTATTTCCCAACTATTGTATTCAATTGTTCTTAAGAATTTTTGGGCATTTTAGAGTTACATTCAAAAGAACAATCTATTAACCAACAATAAGCAAAAGTTTGAGACTTTTGAATACTACAAAGGCGGATCAGTAAGAATGGGAAATGACACACCTTGTCTAGTTGAAGGTAAAGGAACAATAATGTTGAATAACCAGATAAAGTGTGAGAATGATTATTGGGTAAATGGATTGAAGTATAATCTATTGAGTGTTTCTTAGTTGAATAATTCAGGTCACAAAGTAGCATTTGAAAATAAGAAGGCAAAGATCTTCAACAAATCTGGAAATTTGATTGGTACCGGTGAGCAGAAAAAAGGTAACTTATTCTATCTAAATGATACTAACTCCACTTGTTTGATTGCTACGAACAAGGACATATGGTTGTCTCACAAAAGATTGTGTCATGTGAATTTTGACAACATGATTAAAATTAGCAAAAAGAGAAATGTCAGAGGCTTACCGACAATGACCAAGCCCGACAACATCATGTGTAAAAAATGTCAAAAAGGTAAAATAAAAAAGTCTAGTTTCAAATGAAAAACTCATACATCTGATGCAATTCTAGAATTAGTCCATACTGATTTATGTGGACCTATGAGGACAAAGAGTTATTATAGAGATAGATATTTTATTCTCTTTGTTGATGATTACTCTAGAATGATGACAATCATGTTTCTAAAAGATAAATTTGAAGAATTCAAGATGTTTAAATGGTATAAGGCTTTGGTAGAGAAAAAAAGTGGTAAGGATCTAGAATGTCTGAGATCAGATAGAGGAGGTGAGTTTATATCAGATGAATTCACTAACTTTTGTAATGAGCATGGTATAAAAAGATAGGTTTCTACCCCAAGAACACCACAACAAAATGGGATTGTTGAAAGAAGCAACAAATCAATAGTTGACTGTGCTAGGACACTGATGATAGAAAAAGGAATCACCCAAATATTTTGGAGAGAATTTGTTAGCACTCCTATTTACACACTAAAGAGAGTACAACTAAAGAAAGACACCAAGAAGACACTTTATGAGCTATGGTATGGATACACACCCAATGTGAGTTATTTTAAAAAATTTGGCAGTCAATGTTAGATCTTAAAAGATGATAGAAATGGAAAAATTGACTCCAAGAGTGATGAAAGAATTTTTCTAGGGTATTCTACCAAGAGCAAGGCTTACAAATGTATAAACAAAGCCTCTAACAAAATTATTGAAAGTGAAAATGTAAAGATAGATGAATTTGCAGAGAAGAATGAACAAGAAAGCACTAAAGAACTAGATGACTACAATAAGTTCACTTACAACGAGAAACCTGACACTCTACCCTACCGATAGTGTAGAGCACCTGAGCTGCAAATCATTTCTCCAGAGCATTAGGCTGCAAATATCGATGGTCAGAATAATGATCAAGAAAATGTGTAAGGTGATGAAGAACATAATGAATATCAAAATAACGATCAAGCTAATAGACAAAGGACTGTACCTATACTTGCAAGATATGTAAGAAAGAACCATCCAGAGGTCCATATCATAGGAGATAAGAAAGATGGTACAAGAACAAGAAGTAAGTCTTTAAACTCAAGTTGCTTGATTTGTGAGTTTGAGCCAAAATCTGTCAATGATGCACTAGACAATAAGGAATGGATAAGTGCTATGAATGATGATATTGAGTAGATTGAGAAGAAAAAAACATGGTCACTTGTGCCAAGACCAGATGATAAGAATGTCATTGGTACAAAATGGATATTCAGGAATAAGTTGAATGAGAATGGAGAAGTCACAAGGAATAAAGCAAGACTAGTATGCAAAGGGTATGCACAAGAGGAAGGTGTAGACTATGGTGATACCTTTGCACCTATTGCTAGGCTAGAAGGAGTGATAATACTACTTTCTTATGCTACATACAAAGGATTCAAAGTGTATAAAATGAATGTCAATTCAACATTCCTAAATGGAATACTTGAAGAAGAGGTATACATTGAGCAACCAGAAGGGTTTGTAGATCCAGACAAGAGGAACATGGTATGTAGACTTTAAAAAGCCTTGTATGGATTAAAACAAGCTCCAAGAGCTTGGTATGAATGACTTTATTCCTATCTAATAAGTATTGGATTCATAAGGACTAGTGAAAACAATAATCTTTATTTAAAAGAAGATATTGATGCTAACACTTTGATTCTTGAAATATTTGTTGATGACATCATATTTGGAGGCAATGATAGGCTATGCAAATCATTTTCTGATGAGATGAGCAAATAATTTGAGATGTCTACGTTTGGAGAGATCAAGTTCTTTCTTGGTCTACAGATTATTCAACAAAGTGAAGGTATTTTCATTACACAGTCCATGTACATCAAGGAGGTCCTGAAGATATTCAAGATGGAATAATCCAAACCAGTTGGAACACCGATGGGTACTGGAAGTAAGTTAACAAAGGAGGACAAGACAATAGAGGTAAATCAAACTTTGTAAAGATCAATGATTGGAAAACTCATGTATGTTGTACACACTAGACCAGATGTTGCACATGTAGTAGGAATTGTTGCTAGATTTTATGCTAACCCCAGGGAATCACATATGACTGCTATAAAACGAATCCTAGGATATCTAAAGAATACTGAGGAATTTGACTTATGGTATAGAAGAGAAGGAAAATTTGAACTAAGGGTGTTTACCGATGCTGATTGGGCTGGAAATCTTGATGACAGAAAAAGTACAACTGGAGGAGCATTCTTTATGGGTGACAGACTTGTCACATGGATCAGTAAGAAGTAAGGATGCATCTCTCAGTCTATTGCAGAAGCAGAGTATGTTGCTACTACTGCAAATTGCTCAAATATTTCATGGATCAAACAACTGCTGGAAGACATGCATATGAAGATCTTATAACCAATGATTATCTATTGTGATAACACTAGTTCAATAAACATTTCTAAGAATTCAGTCATGCATGCAAAGACTAAACACATTGCAATCAAGTATCATTATCTGAGAGAACAAGTTCAAGAGAAAGAAGTGACACTTGAGTATCTGCAGTCAAAAGAACAGTTGGCCGATATCTTCACCAAGCCACTGCCCAAAGATACATTTGAGTACCCAAGAAAGAGACTAGGGGTCAAACCCATGTCTACCAGTTAGTAAAAGACTAAAGGCTGCATCAGCCGATATATTATCAGAATATCAGAAATGTTGATGCAAGCAAAGAGAAGAACTTCAAAGCTACATCTATATATAGACAGGTATATATAAAAACCAAGCACCAGAGCATAATGTTGTATTGTTGATGGATAAGGGAAATTTAAGGAATATATTATGGATAAGAAGAAAATGATTATTTGACATGAATGTTAGATATTTGAAACAATTGGCAATAGACAATGTTTCAATATTTGATTGGCATTGTTATCAAAGGGAGAGAGATTATCCATATTATCACATTCTTCTGAGAAAAGGAAGAGAGATTATCCACTATCAGATCACTCCAATAGGGAGAGATTATATCCTAAGGGAGAGAAAATTATATGAAATATTACACAAAGAGAAGGTTGCTAAAATGAGGAAAAGACATCAAAACACAAGAACAGTCAGAAGGAGATAAATTGACACGAGAGGAGATTCAACACATCGAAAAAAAAAGCTGCAAGAATCAAATCTAAGCTAAAATAGAGCTTATCAAAGTTCAAACATTTATCAGTTATCAAACAAAGATTGGTAGTTTGATAAATCTCAACAACTATATTTCATATTGTATTAGAAATAGTATAGTGTGATAATATAAGTTTTGTTGCCATCAATGCTAAAGGGAGAGATTGATGACATATAACTGATTGAATGTTTGATAATGTTAAGTTGAAGAATCATTTAATGGTTTGTATTGTCATTGATGTCAACTTGATATTATCTGTATGGTCATATACATAATGCCAAAGACTTTAGAGAATCAATAGAACAAAGGTTATGCTTTCAACAATGCATAAAATTCAAGTATTCACCAAGTGACAGACAACACCAATGGAGTGCACACCATCAGTAAATCCAAAGAAGAAAATTCATAGTGATACCCGACGAGCTAAAAATAGAGTTACCTGACAAGTAAAAATCCAATGATGCCCGACGGACGGAGATCCCAAAGCTAATTGGAGTCATACCGATAGAACTAGCAGTTGTAATTAACAACTAACTGAAGAGTTGATCGACGAAACAGAGAGTTCAGAAAATGAAAAAATATCTAGCTAGCAAGAGCTAAAGATAGACTTAACTGGCTATTTTCATTTTTTTATTCAACCAGAATTAGGTGATTGATTTAAAGAAGATTTGTACAGTTGGCAAGAAGATAACTATGAGATAAATCAGGAGTTATGCTTTAAATCAGATTGGCTGGATTGTTTTTCACGCCAAGAATCAAGAATCAATAATTAAGGAATATCATGTCTATATAAGAGACAAGCTTAATTCATTTCCTTATCACATTCATGGAAAATAGATTTGTAACCACCTAAATTTAGTCTGTTCTGACTATGGACCCTATTTTCCCTAACTGTGATCATACCCTCGATTATGTCCAAACGACCCTATTACTGCTTGGCATAATTCTTCAAATATATTTAATATCCTAGGTGATTTTTATCACTGAATTATATTAAATATTATAGCCATACAATTTAAATCAAATTCAAACTAATTAAATCAAACCAAAATTAGACATGGCTATAGTATTTAATTATAAAGGAATTAAATAAATCCCTAAATCCATTACCCACTTGCAAAATAATCCACTCCCCTAGCCTATTTAATTTAATTAAAATGGCTATAGTCCCTTAATTATTAAAAATCAATTTCATTGTTTAAATAATCAATTCCTATATTTCTAAATGAATTAAATAAATTTATTTCATTTATTAATATTCCCCTAAACCCTAACCTAACCTATCTCAACCACTTCTACCCTAGGTTCTAACCCTTCTCAACCCATTTACCCTTGCTAATCTAATCCTAATCCTAATCCTAGTCCTAACACACCTCCTAATGTTGTCACATTCCATTAAGGAATGCTTAGCAACTCAACCCACTTGAGAAAGTCCACTTTCTCAAGCTTGACTTCCTTAAGGTCCACTTTCTCAAGCCACTCTCTTACACCCTCCCTTGCTTCTTTAAGGCTTTCATTAATGCCTTATTAATGAAGATACCTTAAGCCTATGTCTCTCCCATGCCTTATTAATGCCTTGGGCATTAATGGCTCTTACACCTCCATTAATGAACCCCTTCACTCATTAATTCACCTTGTCCCCCCTCTCTCTCTCCCATTCTCCTATAAATAGAAGCCATTTTTGAGAGTAAAGAACCCTTCACCTTAGATAAAAAAATATATTGTTATGCTGTTGGATTAATCCGAGACTAGTATTTCACTTATTATTCCATGCTTTTTCATTGTTATTATTCACATGCTTAGAGCTAGAATGCTTGTTTTTCATCTTTTTAGCTTGATTTTAACTAAAAATCCTTCATGCTAGGTTGTATTCATCACTGATTGTAGCATATTCTGAGGGCTAATATGTTACCAATCACACTCTTCCTAGTTAGTAGGCAATAGGTTGATATTAGGTGGTTTTACATGCTTGTCTAACCATTTTGAACTAATGAAATGACTTATTGAGTGTTTGTGTCTTTCTCAACAAGTTCCCAAATACACACGCACATTTTTGGCGCCCACCGTGGGGCCCAATTTTCAATTTGGCCTTATTTTCTAACACTTTTTTCCAATTCGCATGCTCAAGATTTGGACACAAAATTATTTTTAACCATTCAGGATCACATCCCGGATACGCCATCATACCGCGAAAAAGTTGGATCGCATTCAGGATTTCCTGGATCATTTTTGGTTTTGGCTCGCATCTAGTGAGCATTGGATCATATTTGGTAAGGAAGCTTGTATACCATATACTACATCACATTCAGTAGGATTTTAGGATCGCATTTAGTTTGAAAGCTTGGGTATTTCATTTGACTAATCCTAACAGTTTGCCAAGTGGTGTTTTTGGTGTTTTATAGCTTAACAAGTATTTGCAGGTATTTTTGGGAGGTTTTCATGGATTTGCACTAAAAAGATACTATCTCAGTTTTATAGATTGCCAACCCCCATCTTGACCTCTATTTTACTTGTTTTCAAAATTAAAACACATATTCCAATTTGTCACTAAACTGACTACAGGATTATGCTCTTTTCCTTTTAAGGAAAATCAGAAACTCATACATCAGTTTATGGATTGAACAAAATTTGGGGTAAATAAACAAACAAACACATCATTTAATTCAATTTGAGAGATTAAATGAAAAAAATAAAGCACTAAACCATGTGGGTTAATTGAACAAGTTCAATCGTATAATTGCTTTTGGAAATAAAAAATTGAACAACACAAATCATTAAATCACTGTGGTAATTGAACAAGGCAAATTTTCCCTTTCAAGCATCCTTTTTTTTTAAACTAGGAACAAATTAAATCAAGCTCAACATATCTTGAGGGAATGAATTTTGTTTTAAGTGCTTTGGGAGAAAATGACATGGACTAGGAGAGTATGCTCTTCTTCTTTTGAAGAATCAGAAATCTAGAAATCATAAGCTCGCCAATCCTGGTTACATATCATTTAAACAGTAGAGGGCCTGCCGGTTGAGGAAAAAATCTCCCGGGAATGACCCAAGTGAGGACAGGTCTTACATCGACCCTTCCAACTCACTATAAATAGTTTCTTCCTCGTAGGCCAAAGCCTCAGAAGATAGAACTGGTTTTGTTCTTGGAATTTTGACATCATTCCTTGAACATATCAGTGTATATATAGAGCGGAGCCGCTTAAATTTTGCTTGCGAGACTATATATATTCAGGTACTCATAGGGCTATACACCTTAATTTTGCCTTGTATAATTCTATGGGGGATAGTTTTGAATGGATTGCCCAATAATCTACAACAACTTCAACTAAAAGAATACCCGATTCATCCCTGAAAGGGTGATAATCTTTGTGCAAGGCAAAAATTAATTGCCCCAAGACACTAGTCATATCGTGCCCTCACTTGCATTTGGAGTCAACTAATACAACATCATGACTAGAGCCATTGCGTGCTTGGTGATGGCTGTATTTTGATTAGCATTTGAGTGTGTACCTAAGTCAACAAGCACAGATTTTCATCCTCCACCTAGAAAATAGGACAAAGTGAGTGTTTGTTTCACCCCCCTTAACAATGCAAAACTGTCTGACATGTTCTAAAGATCATTAAAAAGATAATCTCCTCAAAATAATCAACAAATTTCAAACCCTGGAGTACAATTTTTTTTCACACCTTATGACACCTTTTGATGCAATCTGGAAATAAACAAATTCACGCACCTCGAAGACAAATTTTTAAAAATTGACCCAAACTAACAAAGACATCATAAAATTGTATCCTATTTTTTCTGAGTCGTATTCAGTATTTAGGATCGTATATGGTCTCTAGGATCATATCTGGTAGCATCAGAGGCTCGTATCTAGGAGCTCGTATTCAGGGTAGTGAGCATTTGTGCTAGTTTTTCTTAGGAAGTCTCAGTTGCGTAGGATACCCTTTTTTCTCTTTAGCTGGTTCCTATTGTCTCTTCTGGTCTCCCTGTTGTTATTTCAAAATACTTTCAAAACATCTACCTTGCATGCATAGTTAGTCTTTCACGATCAGTTCAATACGTGTGGTCTACCCATTTTCTATCAACAACTTGATTTCCAGCTCACTATCAGGGTATTCTAACCCTTTGATGCTGTAATCATTTACATCCACCAACAACAAATAGTTACTTCTACCTAGACACACCCACTTGAACGATCTAAAAACCATACTTGCACTATTGGGAAACATTGATGAAGTTGAGAAACAAACTTCATGGTTAACACAAGATGCAACCAGTACACAACTAAAGGATCAAAGGTGCCTCCTAAAACACCACACTTCCAAGGAGAAACTTCTCACAGTTTTCTTTTTGATCTAGATTCACCTCCAATGGATAGCCACGTTAACGATTAGATTAAGGATTTTGAGGGTTATAATGATGGAAAACAAGCACAATCTGAAGGCACGAAAGAAGAAGAAAGACCCAAGTTTGAACATAATCTGTTTGGATCTGACAGTGAAGAGGAGATTCCTGAAGATGAATACAAAAAAATTAAACAAAGCAAACAAATCCACAAGCTATTGGAATGGATCATTGGTGATGATAAATAAAAATACTTCCTCCATCTAGCATCCTTAGGTGTCAAGCTACCCAAGGATTATAATGTGGATGACCTCAAAGAAAAGGAGGTACCAAACCCGATATCTATTCTCACTAAACAGCTCAATCTAATGCAAATAGAGTTCACTAACCTCAAACAAGAGAAAGACAAACCTAAAACAAAATACCCTTTGGACACCATTTATCCATTTCCTTTCGAAAAGAGTATCACTATGGTCTCGTTTCCTCCTAATGTGGCAAGGCCAAAGTATGACAAGTACACAGGAGAAACTGACCGCCATGACCATGCAAGGGAATTTTGTGCTCTAAGTATTGAGTACATGCACGAACCCACATACCTTATGCGACTGTTTTTAGGAAGTCTCAGAGGTAACGCCATGGAGTGGTTTTCAAAATTGAACCCTAAGGTCAAAACATTCGAAGAGTTGATGCAACGGTTCATTCAACATTACTCCTACAGTATCCAACATGACGTAACCATGATGGATCTGTGTAACACCAAAAAAAAAACTGGAGAATCATTTACACACTTCCTACAAAGATGGAGGAAGATTTTTGCACGATATTCAAGGGTCATTCCCGAAACAAAAAAGATGGAAATCTTCGTCAATAATCTCATGCCAGAATTGAGCTATGCTCTACAAATGCAAGATTCTCCTAGCTTCGATAGGATGATTAAAAATGCCCTCTGTATTGAGGAAGTCATGGTCAAAAAGGGAGAGATCACCCTTCAAAATGAAAGCAAAGGCAGTAACACCAACTCCAAGCCTAAATGGCGGAAGCAAAACAAAAATGTTGTTAATGACAAAGTAGTTGAAGCCTCTAACATTAATTCTAAACCTGAAGTGTTCAATCTAACCAATGGCATGCAAGCAAGCAAAGAAGCTAAAGTGATACCTCCTATTCCCAAAACAAACAATGATAATGACAAGGGACGAACATGGGCTTCAAAACCCCAAAGAACATTCACTCCTTTGGGGGAACCTCTTGAGACCGTCTTAAAAATATTGGTGGATAACAAAGTTCTTACGATTCCCAATTCTAAACCGTGGGAACCAATGGTCAAACCCAGATGGTGGGATGATAACTCCTATTGTATCTTCCACAAAAATAAGGGACACAAGACTAACAATTGTCTTAAACTAAAAAATGTCATCCAAGACCTAATCGAAGGAGGTAAGATCAAAGTCGACAGGCATACTACCAAGGAGGATCATATGACATTCAACAAACCCTTCCCTAATTATAATCAAGGAGAAACATCTAAAGGGAAAGGTAATGAGATAAACTACACCTATTCCAAAAGTGACAATGTGATTAATATGCTCAATATCAAAACTGAATCCATCAATGTGGTCATAATTAAGGGAGCTTCATCCTCCTCAAATCCTGTCACACGGAGCCAAACACAGGTTACAATCAAGGGACCTCCAAAACTGATGTCAACACCCAAGGTTCCTATTGAAACTATTCCTAAACCAGCAATGAAACATGTGGTCACTATCCCCGGAGCAAAATATGACTTGATAGACCAATTGCAACAACCGCTGCCAAATTTTCCATCTTTGAGTTGCTCAGGATATCCATGGTGAATAGGGAAATCCTAGAACAAGCCCTACATGCTGCTAATATTCCAAAATATATTGATATAGACAAGTTCCAAGTGATGGTCAATCACATCTCAGCGCCACACTACGTCTCCTTTTCTGAAGAGGACGACAAGTCATTGACCCATCCACATAATCAACCCCTCCATATCAAAGTCCTTATTCATAAATCTCATGTTAGGTGTGTATTGATAGATGGAGGTGCAAGATTAAATATCTGTACACTAGATCTCATCAAGAGACTAGGTCTCTCAGAACAAATAATTGACACTAGAAACAAGATAACCATCAAAGCATATGATGAGGAAGAAAGATCCTCTAGGGGTCTTATTGCTCTACCTATCAGATTCAGACCCATTGAAAGGAACGTTATATGTCAAGTTCTAGATCTACCACTGGCCTACAATATTCTACTGGGCAGACCATGGATTCACGAGATGCAAGCTGTACTGTCCACTTATCACCAATGCATAAAGTTCCCACACAATGGGATAGAAGTGACAATGCCTGTAGATGCCAACTACACTTGCAACAATATCAAAGCAGGTAGCATGATCCCACACAAAAAAGAGGCTATGGATGCAGTTGCTCCTGAGACTACCAAGGACATGGTTATGAAGGGTTTTAGCAAAACTTTGAAACTTGAAGAAACAGGTATGGGAGAGTACAAGCTGGACTTGACTCCTTCACTGGCAGACCTTCCAGTATCACTGAGATCCTATGGAAAACCGTCATCAACATTCACACCTCTAGCAGTCAAGGAGCCAAAAGTACACAAGGCAACTAGCATGATAAAGGCATCCACATATTCTTCAGATAACACAGAAGAACAGGCGCTCTTGGACTGGCTTTACAAAGGAGAACCAGTGGAATCTTAGGTCAAACATGTGAAGATATCCCCAGAGCAATATGGAAAGGGATATGATTTCCTCAAACAAATGGGTTACAAAGGAAAAGGACCTCTGAATGACACAGGGTGAGGGATCATTGAACCTATTCCCATGGAGTTCCGCCTTAATAGAGATAAAATAGGATTGGGCTTTAATACTCAATCCAACAAACCTACTTCAAAAGACGGTCCACCTTCTGAAACAGGGAGTGATAAAATAGATGAGATAATATCAGAGCTATGGCCTTATGAGAGATTACTACATATTGGTACAGAGAATCCTGAATATCAAGGAGAATGCTATGTACCTAGTTTTGAGGTACCAAAGGATCTTCACACTCCTTTGCTAGAACAACCTCCCATTCAAGAGGTAGGAGACACCATAGCAACAATCACTCAAGAGGAACCCTAGCCACAGAATTTACATCCTAACTGGGGGGAATTGGTCACAATTACACATGTCCTTGATCTACCTCACTTTGATCTACAAGCAGCTAATCGAGTCCATCAAATAAACATTGCTGAATATTTAAACAGATCTGATGATGATGTCATAGACTCTCATGACTATGAATGGGACCGGCTATCTATTGCCTCTGAGGATATTGGAATATATACATTTCACATGTTTGCAGCTTCCTCAGCTCCTAGTAAATGATTGGACACTCCTTTCAATGATACTGATCCTCCTGAAGCAGAATAAGAGTTCCTTCCTCTGATTATTTATGGAGACACTAGTGAATATATAAGTCTACAAGAATTTCATAGGCTACAAGAAAGAAGCCTCCTTTTACAAAGGGATGATGATGAGATATCTATTGACGAGTCACTAGAGTTTCATCCATATATGACTGACGACGAACCGTTTAACAATGATCCTACTCTTATTGATTTAAACCTCAAAGATATTAACTTAACAGATCGTGTCATGTCGGTTAATAGTTGTGATGCTAACACGATGCTGTCCTTCCCAGAATCTAACTCCTTAAAATTGGTGCTTCCAGACCTAATTGATTGGACTGAAATAGATCCTACTCCTATCCTCAAATTTCCCAATGACCACTCCCTAGCTTGTTACCTTAATGCTTGTGAACCTCACCCTTCTTCCACCAATGCAAGGAGCGAGAACAT
>MU225727.1:233276-247963 GCA_018584345.1 Thuja plicata
TAAAACTTTTCTCATCTGCTCAATATTTTCAACGGACTCCACTAGATGGACTGTAGGAGGAACAAAAGCCTGGTCTTCCTTGTAATGTCCCCACCTCCTAGGTTGATTGTAGCCTAACTCCTTGGTGTGAAAACCTGTACTTAGTTGTCAACTAAGACTGATCTGCTTATCTCAACTTTATAATTATTAGATTTTCAATTTTCCTTAAGACTGTGCTATCCAAAATATATCTCAATTGATCTGACTATTATAGATACTCCTTGCTGATTATGGTTTGTTTTTTATTAAAACCTGGTATGCTTATATCCCTATATTGTCTTGCTGACAATATTAGCTTTTGCAGATTGTAATAAATAATTATATCTGATATATCTGTATATTGCCTTATATCTGTATATTGCCTTGCTGTCAATAATGGTTCTGCTGACTTTAATAAATCATTAGATCTGATTGGTTATGTAGGTCTGCTGCTGCTTTTATATTTGAGTTGTATATTAGTGGCTGTTCGATGTCTTATGTTCTTTTATTGCTGACGTTTGTATTTCGTACTAAATGGCCGAGTAGAAATGCTGAGATTTATTAATGCTTGCTGACTGCGTATTCCCTTGTTTCTGATTTGTTTCTGATTGGCTTTCAAAGTCAACATTGGCTGTGTATGGATGGTTGACTAGCTTAAAGTCTGTTTTATGAATGCGGATTTCTGATCGATGCTTTTTTCCATCTTTAACTTTTCTCCTTTATCCTCACATGGGAGAAAGGAAAGGAAATGACTTTGCTCTTAAGGGTCGTGGCTTTAGTCGCTGTTTCTCATGACCTCCGTTTATCTTGAATATTTGATATGTTATTAATTTTTATTGGTTGATTTATATTATATTATATATATAGTAAATAATTATATATTTAATATTTCTATTATTATAATATATAATATTTATATTTATATTATAATATATGATAATATTTATATTATAATTGTTTATCCAGTATACCTGATATTTGATATAGTGAATCTCTGGAATGCACATGTGAATAAGATGTAATTATCTTGTAAATTGTTTTATAATTAGGATCATATCATTTGAGCTATTCATGAGCTATGCTAATTATTTCATTATATATAAATATGATCGTAATTCTCTTTCTTCATTGATTGCCTTGCCATCAATTGCCTCTACATGGCTTAGTAGTTACTTTGAGACCATTGATCTCTTGGCGCAATGCATATGGGAGATGAAGCTGTCTGGCTTGATTGCTTGGCTGCCTTTGCACTGTCGCTGTTAATCTTCTTTATCATCTATGCTAGTATCCATTGTATCATTCTTGTTCACAATAAATAAATTCCAATATTCAATTAAAACTTATTTTTATCAATATATTAATATATATTTTATTATTGGTTTATTTATTTGTTTATATTTTAATATCGTTATTTATGTTGTAATTATAATTATATTTTATTATTTGTTTATTATGTTTTTATTTATTTATTTATTAAATCTCCTCTTTGTAAAGGGGACATCACACTATTCCCTAATTGGGTTGGATAAGATATTCAGATACCCGCACAAAGCCCTGGTCTCATTTTTCACCTTTTGGTATTTTTCTTCCAACTTTCTCATCTTCTCCTTCATCACATGGGCAGAGTCCTCAAATTCTTCAATGACCTGCTCCCTGGTGGCATGTGCCAGATCAAATGTTGTTACATTGTACTCTTCTAGGCTGATATGGTCTTTGGCTTTATCCACTATGGGTACTGCAATTTGCGGAGTCCTTGACCCTGATTCTTCCCTGATGATCTTTGACAGTTTCTTTGCCTTCCATTTTTCCTCCGGCCTATTGACTCAATTTAGGATTTCTTGTAACTCCAGTGTAGAATCAACTTCCTTCTCGTGGGTTCTCTAATCCTTTCCCTTAACCAACTTGGAACGACAGTGTGTTGATCATAAACTAACAACCTTTCCTATCCTTGAGTCATCCCTTCATTAATTTCCTCTTTCGTAATGGGACTTTAAGCCTCTGTGATAGGGACTTCTACTTTTGTAGTGGGAAGTTTTGCATGTGTCGTAGGGACTTCTATCTCTGCAGTGGGGACTTTTGCCTCTACCATTACTTCATCTAATATGGTCTCAAGGCCTTCCTCAGTGGTATCTCCTTGCTCTCGATTTCTTTGTTGGGCAGATTCCCGACAAGCATTAATGCTTTCTCTATCTTGCACTGGCTAAGTTATTTGATTTCCTTGTGACATCCTTCTCCCACTCATTCCAACCTCCTCTCTTGTAAAAGGATTGATTTCCTGTAGGCTTGGAGTCTTGTTGGGGGATGCTGGAATTATTGTTGATTTTTGCTTCTTTTGCAGAGGTTTTTCACTATGCTCGCCAGGCCTCTTCCTCGACAACACTTCTCGGGCAACATTTTTTCCTTTTCTTTACTCAACACTTCTTGATGGAATTTCTCCTTCAATTCTAACTTCTGATGGCTACTTTGATCTATCGTCCTGTAACCCCGAATGCCCCATCAAATTATAAGTCAAGCGGTCCTTACTCACCCTCAGCCTGCTGACTAGATGCTCGAGCCACCATCTTTGTAAACTTTATAGCGGTCCTTACTCACCCTCAGCCTGCTGACTAGATGCTTGAGCCACCATCTTTGTAAACTTTAAGACTGACCCCGATATTGAATCGAGATCAAGTATTTCCCTCTTGGACCAATCATATGGCTGGATGGTCTTCTCTCTCTCTCTCTCTTTCTCATAATCAACCTGGATCACGTTCGTATCTTCTTCTACTTGGTCTGGCACCTGGGTAATCCTGCATGCCCTGATCATATAGAGTGGCAAGATGGAAAACATCTTCCTAATCTCGTAATCATTTGCAACATTTGCATAGAAAACTTCAAGATGCAACCAATGTTGGTATTTCTCTTCCTTTTCGTACTCCACTCACCATCTCTAGACTTTGAGTCGGAGGATGCCAGTTCTTCACTTACTACTTGATTCCTCAGGTCGATGATGTACTTCCCCCCTTTACTCTCAATCGAGAGTGTGTTTCACTTCCAATTGTGATTTGCCTTGACAGCAATTAACCAACCTCTACCAAGAAGCGTGTCATACGCCTTCTTTTCCAATGGGATAACAACAAAACCAAGGAAAAAGCATTGTTTGCCTGTTAGTTGCCAATATGATCTATTTGGTCACGGTGGTACAGAACTGGAACGTGCATGGAGCAGAGATGGAACATAAATGATACACTATATAACCAGTAAACATATTATACTCAGTTAAATCAAACTCAGAGTACACAACATAGATAGGTCTAATTATTTCTTTGCAGTTCTTCCTATATCACCAAAAAGATAGATCTTATAATAAGATGCTGGACTCTTTTATAGAGAGCCAAAGGTTGGTTCGAGACCAACCGTTTTCCAACTAATTACTACTAACAGAAATTGATTAAACATACTTTAACCAAACCCGACCATCTAACTTTATTTATTATCTATTGCACGCCTACATTGCCAATTGTTACCTTTTGTGCCACCAATGTTCCCAACGACTTAATTCCATGTTGGTCACCACCTACCAAGTGGAAGGTTGGCAATGAGAGTGTTGGTCTTCCGAGACACTTTCAAGTATCCTCCGGCAGTATGTTTACTCTCAAGCCTCCGTCGACGAGGGTGTTTGACAACTTCTTCCCCATTATTTCCATCTCGATGACGTTTGGCTTCCTCCTGATGTTCATCGTCAACATGGGATCAATGGCCTGGTTACCTTCAGGTGGTGGTGTTGCCATTGATTCCTCGTTGACTTCCCTTGGTTCTGGTTGAGTGTTTCGTCACTGACTGTGTTGTTGATTGCCACTCTCAATTGCAGCATAGTTTGAAGGTTTGCCACCTTGATGGGTATGGTTGTCTAAAGCATAGTTGAAAAACTCGGACTCGACAATTACTCCGCTGACCCAAATTTTTTGAAAAACTCGGAATTGCCAAAAACCCAGCGAAAAAATCGGCATTTTTATCGAACATTTGAAAATATATAATTTCTTAAAATATTATTATATTCTATAATTATAAATATATGAAATTATTATGAATAAATTAATAATAATAAATATAGATTTATAAACCTAAATATAGATTTACCATTCATAAAATGATAATATAATAAAATTAATAAATACATAAATTTATGAAACTTATATAGATTTAATTATACATCTAAATTTCTAATATATAGATTTATCATTTATGCACATTGAATACAGATTTAATAATAAATATTATAGAGGTAAATGTTCAATATTAATAATCTATAACTATAGATTTATGAATAAAACAGTGGGCCCGAAAAATGTTGTCGTGCGAAGTAATGGGCTCACGCTATGGTTCCAGCCTTCGGATCTGTCTTCACGGACCTGGCAAAGAAAAACAAGTTTTCAGGGGCCTTCGAATCTCCTTCCATCGCAGCTACAGAAAAAATGTGTTGCAAAGAAGTTAACGAAAACCCTAAAAATGCCTATTTCATTTTATGTGTCCGGCTAAACTCTTTTTACTACCCATTTTCTGAGAAAAATATCATGCGATTTGCTGATTTTTTCACCCAAAAGCGCCCGCGATTTTCCCCTAATATCGACGGCGATTTATTGTGCAATTATATCTTTTGGGTTTGTGAATCGCGATATCCGCAATTTTTTCAACCATGGTCTAAAGCTCTTGCCGAACTATGTTATTTTCTATCTCTGATCGTAACGATGTACTTGCAATTCCATTGGAGGTTATTCATTCTTTCACCATCATTTGTTCTTCTTTCGCTTCTCAGAGTTGCTCCTCCGTACGAGGGTCCGGGTACACTACCTTCTTTCTTTGTGCTCTCGTGATTGCCAAAACTGCCTCGTCTTGTTCCACTTCCAACATATTAATACCCTTTTCCTTCGAGCAGTTGGTGTTTTCATGATCACTTGGTCCACACCATTTGCACAATAATTGTACTTTGTCTTTCTTATTTTAGCTGTCTCTCACAAAGTGTCTCCATCTGCTACATTGTCGGCACTATATGATGGGACATCCTCTGCTGTCGTACTATATTTGATTTTGCCCTCCTTGTTGAGTTCCATTACCACTTGGCGATACATTTTGTGCCTTCCATGGAGTGGACTCTCCCTGACTGAAGAGTACTTGTATACTTCTACTTTTTAAATTATAGGAACACTCCTTTATTGAGTGACCCATCACTAGGAAAACCTCACAGAACATCATTTTAGGACAATTACCTTTCATGTGCCCCTCAATTTTGCACTCAGTACACTTGTTTATTACTTTCTTTATTAGTTCCTTTCTCATCCTTCAATTCTTTCATCATTCTCATCATATCCTATTGTAGGGCCTAGAATGTTGTCGATTCATCATTGCTATCACCCTCAGTTCTCTCGTCATCATTTGTCTTCCTCTTCCCTCAGGAGGATGACTTGTTTTTACTCTCGATGTCCATTGTCCAATTGTAGGCATCAACGTACGAGGGTGGAGGCACCACTTTCATTTTCTTGCACAAGGAGGGAATCAACCCCTCAATGAAACACCTCTTCTTCAACCCATCAGTTGCCTGATTCTCCAACTTGCCCAACAATTCCTTGAGCCTATGATTGTAAGCTTGTACACTCTCGTTCTTCTCTCTTTTGGTATTATAAATTTTGGTGACAATCTCATTGTCAACTTGTAGCAATTTAAATTCGGCCTTGAACGCCCTCTTGAGTGTGTCCCAAGAGGCTATGGATGAAGCATCTAGTTCTATGAACCAATCGATGGTTGTACCCCATAGCATTGTTGGAAACACTCTCAACCAAAAGTCCTTGTCAACTTAACCATTTGCTACCCAAATAGTCTCGCACGTCTTCCTTGGCAGTACACGACATATTTAAAGGACCCAACAATTGCCAAGAGGAACACAACCGTCAACCAACTGACATGACAACTACCCAAGAGTGATAACAAACTTAATATAGACAATTAATACATTGACGGATAACTGATATTATCAGACATAACAATAAGCATTTTATGCCAACAACATTGGCATTGAGGAGAATTTTTAAATATTTTGAAACTTCTTGCAACCTGTGCTTGTGAGCACATATGGGAGGGTGTGAAGGATTTGTATTTCTTTCTTTATACCTTAGAAATTCTTTGACCTTTGCATTTCATGGGCGCATGAGAAACCATATGATGGATTTTCAAACCTTATAATATTTCCTTGGGTGGATGAGAAATACGTTGATGAGCGCATATTTGGTCTTCTCATAGATTTTCTTCTTTGAGCGGGATTCCTTGAATGTGGAAGAATTGCGCTCCTATGCACATTTCAATGGTTGTGATGGATTTTCAAACCTTTGCCATTTTCCTCGACATGATGAGAAATGCGTTGATGAGCACAAATGCAACTTCTTCACGGACTTTTATCTTTGAGTGGGGTTCCATGTCTCCCAAGGTATAGTGCTTTGGGATGCACATCAGTTGTTGCCGTGGTGTTCAAGCATGCTTAAGGGGCAACGATGGCAGCTCTTCCATATTTTGGTGCAATCCCAGTCACGAGAGAATCAGCGATTGAGCGTCCTCAGTACATTTTTAGTAGATTATTTGAACATTATCTAGGTTGCCACTGGATTTGTGTACCTAGGCATAAATGTGTCATGAAGAGGAACTTTGCATTTTCAGATTTTTTCTTGGCTTTGAGAAGTCAATTTTCATGAGTGCACAAGAGGTTTAGTGGTGGATCCCCAAGGTTTTAAACACTTCTATGCACAATAGAAATTGCTTCTGGGCATCATGGTAGACCTTAACGCAAATCAACATCAAAAAGAGACTTGTTTGCATTTTCAAAATTTTCTAAGCTTTGTGAAGATTTGACGAGGATTGCAATTCATTGGTGATTCTACCCTTTTCAGAATGCATTTGCAAAGTTGTTGATGAGTGCACTTGGCCCATGAAATTCATGCCTAGGTGCAACTCTTTGGGAATTTTATGACATTCATTGATTAGCACCTTTGAGCCCATACACACCCAGACAAAGTATTTTACATTCTGCAACATTTTTCTTGGTGTTCGTGATTGTTTTTTGATGAAGAGCTTTTATAGTTTCCAACGTTTCTTGTTATTTGCTCTCTTCATATTCCTTGACCTTGCTCCTAAATGCAAATTTGATCATGTGGAAGAACTGTGTGCATAAGGATCATGGGAGAAAATTAGATATGGTGAAGGATTTTCACTTTCAGATTGATTCCTTGTATTTGCAAGTCGGGCATTCCTGGGCGTACGTTAAGCCTTGTGAAGAAATTTTCACAAACTAGTCATTTATCAGCTTCCCTCGTTTCCAAACTGGACCTTGGTAATCTTAAATCCTTTAGACTTAGCCATTTTGACATTCCTTCATGCAGCCATGATTCATACCCAGCCATTGTCATGTTTTCCATCCAACACTTGGCCATTTCAGCTCACCCCCCATGCTTTCTCAACTCGGCTCATTGCATAGCTTTCCCAACTCGGCCCATTGCATTGCCTTCCCAACTCGGCTCACTTGCATTAGTTTCAACGTTGGAGCTTGCCCAACAATTGAACATGTCCCCTTATATAAGTTATTTGCCTTGTTCTCAAACCTCCGTAGAAATGAGCAACACATTGCGCACCAACCCCATTTCGAAATCTATTCAAAGGTGTATGCTTTTTCAATGCCCTTTCACCTTTTTCACCTTTTTCACCTTTTTATGCCTTTTCAGACTGCTTCTTGAAAAGTGTTTTTTTTTTGGAAGTGCCTTTTTCTAGGTGCTTTTTCAAACTACCTTTTGATCACGTTTCTGGATACCCATTTTCTCCTTCCTTAGCCAGTGCTCACCTAGACTGTCAAAAATAGTAGGTTCATTTAAATGGAAAATTTGGGCAATTTGAGGCTTATTAAAATAGACATCCCTAAAAAATAGGAACCACTTCAATACTCAAAATTAAGCCAATTTGAGACTTACTAAAAATAGAAATCCCTAAAAAATAGAAACTTCACCAAACGACCTAAAATTTCACTGGCTCATTTTTGCAAAGGCTTTCAACTCAATACTTCATACAAACTCACAATTCTTGATCAGAAAAGCCTTCACAATTGAAACTCTAAAAGGCAGGAAGCAACTCTCTTCACTCTAAACTTAGCCAAATTCACCACTTCTCATTTGGAACATGAGGATGCTTAGGAGACTGACGCCATAACTACCAAGAAAACACAAGCCAAAAGGGGGCCAAGTGAACCAAAACATAAGGGGTCCCCATTTGCAATGGGGCAATGTGTATAAAGGTCACAATAGTACTCTCAAGAGAAAATTCATTTATGTGTAATTCCTTTCATGGGAATAAAAATTTGTCCTAAGCCAAATAAAAAATTTAATGTAGCATCAAATAACGGCTTCTATTAAAGATCAAGAGGATGTTGACATGGTAAATAATAGATTAAAGGAATAATCACATCCTCTTGCCAAGAAAAGCTTGCACAAACCTCCTAGTGGCTTATCATCATGATCAGCTGGCCCACATCCTTTCATGCCATTGCCACCATCGTTTGGAGAAGAGAATGTTTCAAATAAAAGAGACCCATTGGGAAAGGACTTCGAGAATGAAGGGAAGTAGCAAATTGCTCATTGCATTTATAGCAACGGGATTTCTTTCAACCTTGTTAAATCATTATATGGTGGGATATGTTGATGCTCCTATATTCAACATCGCGGATGGGAAAAATGATGGGAATGTTGGTGGTCAGTTGACACCCACTAATGTCACAAAACCATTACCAAAGTGGTATACTAGTACCATCCAAGATACAAAACTGGACAGAGTTCCAGACACTTACGCTTGAGGTCCAAGGACTCGAAACATGGTTCGTAATGAGGTAAAATTTTCACTAATGACTTCAGTTCTTGATAATTTTGAGCCATCCAATGTTCAGGAAGCACTATAGTCAAACTTGGAAAGAGGCTATGGATGCATAATATCAATCTTTGATGAAAAACACTTGGCACCTTGTTGATCTATCACTTGGTAAGAAAGCAATTGGTTGTAAATGGATATTTAAGACTAAGTATAAAGCAAATGGTAGTATAGATACACATAAAGTCAAACTTGTCGCCAAGGGTTATGCCCAAAAAGAAGGGATTGACATTGAGGAAACATTTGCTCCCACTGCAAAAATTAAGACCATTAGAATGATATTCGCTCTAGCTGCCCAATTTCGTTGGAAACTATACCAAATGGATGTAAAAAATGCATTTCTCAGTGGAGACCTTAAGGAAGAGATCTATATGATCCAACTAGAGGGATATGTTGCACCGGAAAAAGAAGAAAAGGTATACAAACTAGTCAAGTCCCTATATGGTCTTAAACATGCTCCTAGAGCTTGGTATATTAAAATTTAGGAACATTTGCTACAACATGGTTTCACTAGGCATCCATATGATCCAAATCTTTACCTCAAGGATCAAGGGGGAGATACTGTGATCATTAATGTATATTTTGATGACTTGGTTATGACAGAAAGTTCAGAAGCAATGGTTGAAATAACCAAAAATGATCTCAATAAGGCATTTGACATGACAGATCTTGGGCTATTGCACTATTGTCTAGGCTTAGAGGTATGGCAAACAAATCACCATATCTTCATATCACAAAGAAAATATGCCAAGACATTGCTCGAGAAATTCAGAATGATGGATTCCAAACCTATGTATACTCATATGGAATCAAGTTTGCAATTATCAACCTTTGATGCATCTCCTCAGGTGAATGCAACTCTCTATCGACAAATGATTGGGGGTTTGATATACCTAACACATACTAGACCAGATATCAGCTTTGTTGCTAATTATCTATCAAGATTCATGCAAGAACCAAAAATGTATCATTGGAAAGCAGCAAAACAGGTACTAAGGTATATCCAAGGTACAATGAATCATGGTTTGGAATATAAAAGGACAGATCAATTCTTCTTGACAGGGTATACTGATGCAGATTATGCAGGTTCAGTTGATGATAGGAAATCCACAACCAGTTTTGTTTTCTTCCTAGGTTCAACACCTATATCTTGGGGAAGTAAGAACCAAGCCACAGTCACTCATTCTTCAACAGAAGCTGAGTATCATGCAGCAAGTGTCGCAGTGTGTGAAGCAATTTGGTTGCATCGCATATTAGAATGATTGGGAGTACCACAAAACCAACCTGCAGTCCTCTATTGTGACAATCAGAGTGTTCTCAAGCTTGTTTGTAATCCAGTGTTGCATGAACGAACAAAGCATATTGAAGTTGAATGTCACTTCATACGAGAACATGTTCAGCAAAACAACATCCGACATCAATTCTGCTCAACTCGATCAACGTGCTAATATCTTCACAAGCCTCTCGCACATGTGAAGTTTGTAAGTTTTACAGGATTCTCTTATTAGCACTTTAAAACAATAATGTAACAAGAGGGGAATGTTGGATATTCCATCTTTCTCTCACGTATGGTTTGTTGTTTGTGTTTGTTATTATTTGTTTGTTTGTATGGTTTGTTTTGATACGTGCGATAATTTGTTATTTGTTGTGAACCTTGTGAGTGCTATTTTAAAGCACATAGTTCACCGTCATCACATGTATATAAACCCAAATCATAATGAAGATTATTCATTCGATTGCTCTACCAAATTTAATAACAAGTTGGATGTGGAGAAACAAAACGAAGATGTTCTAGCAATTACCAGATCACAAACAAAAAAGGCAATCTACCGAGACCCTTGTACTGAGAAAGAATGACTGAGCAACCAAAGCAGAAGTAAAATAGGTGATGGCCTCAGAAAGAAGAACCTCCAACAAAATTGCAAGTACCTCATTGCAGTTGGAGTCGGAGAAGAACATTGTACAAGGGTTTCTGCAAACAACCATACCAATCATGGTGACAGACCTGTAGAACACAATCTTCTACTGAGAGGGGGGGTGAATCAGTAGAAGATACGAACTTTAAACCTTTATTAATTTAAACTTTTGATTAATGCTTCAAGCTGAAAATTTGAAAGAAATTGAAATTGAAATCAAAACAAAGGCAAGCAAACGATAAAGCCAATGCATAAAAGATAAATGGAAACCAAGGATGGGAAAAACCAAAGTCACAAGTGCTGCTAGGAGCTACTGTCCTGATCCAGCCTCACAAACGAAATGTTTACAAAGCTTTTAGGGCACCAACCCCAAGGAATCACCAAATTTCTTAGAAGATCACCAACTCTTCACAGTTCAATGATCTGTGCACCAAGTCAGAATTTCTTGAAGCACCTAGAATATTATGATTACCAGTTACAACTAATTACAATCTCTAAGATTTCCCTTTACAATATAAGTAGACAAATCATTACACTTTGAACATGTAACTTGAAAACTTCTCAATGTTATCAGCAAACTTTGAAACAATTTTAGAAAAGATTTGAGAGAATGTGAGGAGCACGCCTGGCTCGTTGTCGAAACTCAATATAATATTGACTTGTCACCAACAAATAACTAAAAGACTCTCTTCTTGAAATCAAATATCATTTTTTTGTAATTTTCAAATATAAATAAGCTATGGCGATAAACAACAATTTTGATCATAAATTAATAAAACCAACACAAATCTATAATTCTCCTAGCTTGACAATCCATTCCAAAACATAACACTAATAAAGAGTGTTGTGTATAAACCGTATCTACCTTATGAAAGGCTTCTTTCCTTGCAGCTGCGGAAACATAGATTATATGGTGCAGCTTATTCACTTCATTCACGCGGCTTCCTCCTAATCTGCTCACACTAAGACATAGCACATCACCATTAGATACATGCGGTTTGCTGCAATCTGAATCTCAAACACCAAATGATATGTAGATATTGCCGTACGGAATGCTAATACTGTGATGGCATCTTCTATTGCGCTGGTAAATAACTACGCCAAGCAGCAACATCCACTACATGCAATTGCCAAACATGACTGATGACACAATTCATTGGACCAACATTATCCAATTCAACGTGTTGGAATAACTTGATCGAATTCTCAATTCGATAAGCACAAAACTTTCAAACCCTTAACCAGTTTCCTTCATCAATTTTCACAAAATATGCATAAGATCATAGCTCTCCAATATTTCGAAAGTCTTATAGGAAAGATGCATCTTCTTCTACAAGGCTCGAATTCATATCTTCAAGAACACACCTCTCATAACTTAAAGGCCTTCTTTCATTAGAACTTAGGATATAAATTGCATAATGATATTTCACTTTAATCATCATAAAGTATTATTAAAATATAAGATATCGTTAATATCAATGAAATAACTTATAACTCCATCATTAATTAAATAAGGAAGACTGAATGCATCACTCTGATCTTGTTCCCCAATACACTAACACTGAATCATTGAAATCCATCATCCCAAAATAGAAACTAGCACCGGGTGACTTACCCAAAATAGTAAGTCCTCTCTGACAAACCCTCAAAACAAGCATTAGCCCACGAGGGTCGCTATGATGGGCTAACAATCCTGTCCCACAGACAACTGCTAATTAGGGGACATCACAGTCCTCCCTACCCAAGATTGCTTGTCCTCAAGCAATCATAAAAAATAAATGCAACACAGTCCACCTGGATCCCGTGGATAGACACATGTAGTGTCCCTGTCATAACCAAACTTCTATAAAAATATCTCCAACATCCACAACACAATCAACATAGTCTGAGAAACTGCACTCAACACTCAAAGCGGTGAGACTGAACTAGAAATACCATACGGAAGTAACTCAACCGATAACCTGAACTTGCCTCCAATCTTCGCGACAACTAAACTATCATAACAGTCATCAAATGGATGCACCGATGTACTCTGCAACTGGTAGATATCCTGAACATGAGGATCGAATGTAAAATTGTATGCACTCCTCACAGTGTATACCTCTGTGAACTGCTCATCAAACCCTGTCTGACAACCCACATAAACTGTTTGATAACCCGATGCACTAATAAGCTCCCAAGCAATATCATCATCCCCACTCATCACCTGAAAGGGATTATCACCGAGCTCGAACAACGGATTGTCATAAGACATAGTGATATCCATATCAAACAAAGGATTGTTCACAAAGTGAACTGCTCCCAACTGCTGATCTGAGAAACTGTGAACAGTGAGAGACATGATGCATAACCTGCTCTATCTGAAAGGGTTCATGCCTCCATGAATCCTCCCTATCTACTGCACAAGAAAACATAGTGCGTAGACTCCTCTCAGAGAGGCAATGTAGCACATACTTCCTATCCTGATATTCAAACCTCATCTCCAACGCGCTCAAGCTAAGGTAGAATTCCTTAATCTCCTGTAACCACTACATCCCTAACACCGCATCCATCTCTCCCAAGTCGAGCACATAAAAATCAGATTTCAACTCATAATCACCAAAGAACAAAGAGAGATGATTAATGCGCCTGGTACAAGTAAGGGTATAACCATTGGCCACCCTAACTCGAAATCCTGCAAACTCCTCAACTTGAAGACCACACTAACTAGCAACTCTCTCATGAATGAAATTGTGTGTAGTTCCAGTATCCAATATAGCAATACAAGGTTGTCCTTCCACTAATCCCCTCAATCTGAAAGCAGTGGGAAGTGGCACAGCAGTGGACAACACTATAGGAGATAGTTTGGCATCGGGACCAAACTCTGCAAACCCTCTAAACTTCATCCGCTTCTGAATCAGCAAACTAATGAGTAGTCTCAGCCTCAACCTCATCATAGTACACCCACATAGAACGGTTTGCCTTACTCTTGGGCCTTAAGGGACAATTGTGCTCTCTGTTAAAAGGCTCCTTGCACCAAAAACACAGGTTGTCTCCTCAAATCCTCACAAGTCGCCTCATCATATTTTCAAGCAAATTTCTTCTTTTCATCAACCATTGGTGGAGGTACCTCATTTGCGGATAAAGTAATAGATTTAGGTTGCGCTTGCCCTTTAGAGGCTGAAAACTCCATGTTCTTAGTGTTCTTAATGGCCCCTTGCAAGAATTGAAGATCAAATGCTCTAAGCCACCCTCTTAAGGGTTCATGCAATCCCTCTGTGAACAACATAACCAATCGTCTCTCTGTCATATTAGGAACCATGACAGAGAGTCGCAAGAACTCAGCAATAGAAGAATCCAAACTACCGGTCTGCCTGAGCTGTGCAAGGTCCCAGAAATAAGTCTCTGGATCCTTTTGATCAAAACACTCTACCAAACCATCCACAAACTTCTGGTAGGATACGATTTGATCATGATGTAGTGTGTTAGTGTCAATTTGTTGGTTGCCTGTTTCAATTCATGATTCAACTGTCTCTGTCTCCAATCAGTTCTACCTTTAGAATGTTCACTCTTCTGAGTCATGAGCCTATCAAAATTAAGATGTTGCTTTACCTCAGGTGGTAAAGCATCCCACTCAGTGTGCAAAGCTAATAAATCATTAGCAAAATAAACTTCATCATCGAAATTAACAACATTGATCTCTGGTCTCAAGAAGGTATTGTTCGTTCGTGTTTAACTATGCATATATTATATATATATGTATATATATATATAATATTAATAATAATTATTAATATATATATTTCTCTGATAAATATATATTGGAACGAACTCATATATATA
>MU225727.1:258065-277288 GCA_018584345.1 Thuja plicata
AAATATTTCAAAATTGTGAAGATGACGATCTTCTGTGTATATAGGTTACTATGTCAAGGTGACGATCTTGACAATAGTAACCAGGCTTCAAGATCGACTCCCGTAAGGGTTTGTCCCAGATAGGACCAGACACCTTGTTGCTTATGTTATCGCCTGTTGTGTAACAATTGTTAGGATAGACTCCCGAAAGGGGTTGTTCTGGATAGGTCCGGACATCTTAACATTTATATTGTTACTGTGTGTGATAACTTATCATGATTAACATTTTAAGAATGTTTGGATTGGGCCATATATCATGATATGAAAATTCTACAAATCTTTTAAACTCTCTCTCAAGAGGGAGTGTTAACATATTGTTCGTTCGTGTTTAACTATGCATATATTATATATATATGTATATATATATATATAATATTAATATATATATTTCTCTGATAAATATATATTGGAACGACCTCATATATATATTAGTTATTAATAAATGATATGTACAATGAACAGTCACTTCATTTAGTATCAACAGCCACATCTCTCTATAATGAATAGTCACAACTATTCATTATAGATTCTATATATAAATATAAATATATTTTTGTAGAATCAATCAATCACAAAGGCAATTGCATTCTACTACATATTAGTTTATACATTATCTTCAGATCTACATTTCTTAACAGAAGGTAGGATGCAGAGGCATGTCTTGTGTACCTGTCAAATCAATTCTGGACTTGTGAGAACTCGCTGAAATACTTCGTGCATCTCTGTCCCTGCCCTGATCGCGTGGCAGTGTAATGCGCTGGAGGGTGTCAAACAAATTCTGTAATACATTAGCCATCTGTTGTTAGCCAGCTGCCAAGTCTTGTTGGCTGCGTGCAATATTCCTAAACACTGTCCTAGCTTCTCCATCTTCATCAAAACCTATGTCATCTGGAATTCTTCCTTCCATATTTCCCTGTCCCTGATCACCAGGCGAAGGAGAATTTCTCCCTCTGCGAGCGTAATGGAAGCCTGGAATGTATCTATCTCTCTACATTAAATTTTAAAACAAAATCCCACTTCCTTGCAGGCTGGCAAGATTTTTGCTCTGATACCACTGTGAGGAGCCTGTCTGGCTCGTTGTCGAAACTCAATATAATATTGACTTATCACCAACAAATAACTAAAAGACTCTCTTCTTGAAATCAAATATCATTTTTTTGTGATTTTCAAATATAAATAAGTTATGGCGATAAACAACAATTTTGATCATAAATTAATAAAACCAACACAAATTTGTAATTCTCCTAGCTTGACAATTCCATTCCAAAACATAACACTATTAAAGAGTGTTGTGTATAAACCGTATCTACCTTATGAAAGGCTTCTTTCCTTGCGGCTACGGAAACATAGATTATATGGCGCGGCTTATTCACTTCATTGCTGACCGCAAATCTCTATTCATTCACGTGGCTTCCTCCTAATCTGCTCACGCTAAGACATAGTGTATCACCATTAGATACATGCGGTTTGCTGCAATCTGAATCTCAAACACCAAATGATATGTATATATCATCGTACGGAATGCTAATACTGTGATGGCGTCTACTATTGCGCTGGTAAATTACTACGCCAAGCAGCAACATCCACTACATGCAATTGCCAAACATGACACAATTCATTGGACCAACATCATCCAATTCAAGGTGCTGGAATAACTTGATCGAATTCTTAATTCGATAAGCACAAAACTCTTCAAACCCAAAACCAGTTTCCTTCATCAATTTTCACAAAATATGCATAAGATCATAGCTCTCCAATGTTTCAAAAGTCTTATAGGAAAGATGCATCTTCTTCTACAAGGCTCGAATTCATATCTTCAAGAACACACCTCTCATAGCTTAAAAGCCTTCTTTTATTAGAACTTAGGATATAAATTGCATAATGATATTTCACTTTAATAATCATAAAGTATTATTAAAATATAAGATATCATTAATATCAATGAAATAACTTATAACTCCATCATTAATTAAATAAGGAAGACTGAATGCATCACTCTGATCTTGTTCCCCAATACACTAACATTGAATCACTGAAATCCATCATCCCAAAATAGAAACTGGCACCGGGTGACTTACCCAAAATAGTAAGTCCTCTCTGACAGACCCTCAAAACAAGCATTAGCCCACGAGGGTCGCTATGATGGGCTAACAATCCTGTCCCACAGACAACTGCTAATTCGGGGACATCACAGAGAAAACAAAATCAGTTCACTGTTACTGTTATACCTGATCTTCAGACCTTCAAATAAGCTACCTTTCTTCCTTAGGACTGTTTCAAACTTCAGACTTCAGCAAGCATGTTTTTCTTAGAATATCTTATATATTTGTCCAATTTCCAATAGCACTTCTTCTATACATAATATCTTGTCATCACCTATAATTATTTCAATACTCACAAAGGATTCTCATCGAACACTCAAATCTCTCACCCAATTCTTTCCGTCGAGCCTTCTCTTTAAATAACTCCATTCTATTCTGTAGTTCTGAAGTTGTTTTAAGGAAGTTATAGCTACTTCCAAACCTCCATGTAGCTACAGTCACATCACCCAACCACAAGGTTTTAGTTTTGTCTGTTTGTACAGGTCAAGATAATCTTAAATCATTTTAATTTTCCATCTATCAATGACAGCAGGATAGATACTACACTTTTTTAAATCCGACAACAGATACTGAAAAATGATTAATTGTAGACGTCATTTGAGGCCTGATAAAAACGATATAATTGTAGACAATATCTCTGTTTGAAGTCAATATCTTGGAAACCCCGATACAAGACTCTGTTGGAAGACATATTATATGAAATCTGATGAAAGATACTGCATGATTTAGACATGTGATTTGATACATCTGTTCAGTGATCAGATAAAAAAAAATTCAATCAAATATCAAACACTATCATGCAGCTAAGAAGACAATGACGCAGATAAAAGGTTTGTTCAAAATAATTAAACAAAGAATTCTTAGTCATGTCACTGCTTTCTTCACTTCTGTCTCATATTTAAACAAATGAATTTATGAGGACAGAATGAAATGGATCAATAGTAAAGCCTGTGCCTTCTCATACATATTCCAAGATGTCGCTGCTACCAATTTGTTAATCCATCATGCATATGTATATATCTTCTGTTGTCTGTTCTTAAGTACATTTTTTATAATATTCTGATATATCAGTGATTCAATCTGAACATTTTGACCTGATATAAGTGATCTGTACATAACTTGACATCAATGACAAAATATTCTAACAAGACCTTCAAACCATGCCACAACTAGGAGTCGCAATGTCAACATGGTTTGTGTCAACCAAAGTTGACAATAGGAAGGCCCAATTAAAGAAATGATAGTAGGGCTGCCACTTAAGGGCGAACAAGTCATTGGTCCAATGCTGCTGACAGTGAACATTGGAAAGAAGCCAACTGTCATTCAAATGGAAATCGTGGGGAAGAACCACAAAAACACCGTCATCGATGGAGGCTTGAGAATCAATGTACCGCCCTAAGATACATGGAAGTGCCTTGGAAAGCCACCCCTCTGGCCACCACCATTTCAATTAGTAGGCACCAACCAGCATGGTATCAAACCATTGAGAATGGTGATTGGACAAAAGGTGATAATCAAGACACAACAATTTCTAGTTGAGCTTTGTAGTCATTCCATTGCAGAAGAGAGTGTACGATGCACTACTCGGCAGAAGATGGCTGAATACAGTGAAGGCTAACCATAATTGGAAACAAAACACCCTATCCATAGAGAGCAACAGGAGAAAGCACATCATCAACTTGAGGAATCAAGCGGTGAGTGAAGAAATGGCATCTTTCAATTCAAGGTTAGGAGGAGGAGAATGAAAGAAAGAAGTTTCATGGAAGCGAACAATGAATGTGTCCTGGACCGCATTGCTCCAAAGGACGAAACAAGCTCTCTGAATGGGCATTTCCGTTGGCAAATGGAAGATTGTGAAGTGTGCCAGCCTGATTGCAACATTTTGCAGATCAAGGAGATCCAAGAAGGTGACAAAGCCAGACCCAATCAAACATTTCATCTGGAGTATGAAGAATGGCTGGGCTAGATAACACTCCAACCCGTAAATTTCAGCAAGAAAAAGCAATTAAGAACAAGGAGTTGAGAATGAAGAAAGTGAACCTAGGAGATGAAGGCAATCCATGGACAACTATTGTCAAAGATAAATGAGACCCCTTGTTTAAGACAACCACATTCAAAATCTTCATGGAATACAAGGACACTTTTGCTTGGATGTACAAGACCTTAATGAGGTACTGCTAGAACTATGTACACAATTCCTCTAATACCAAGAGCACAAACCACACAAAAGAGACCCTACAAGATGAATAGGAATTATGCTGCCAGAGTCCAGGAGGAGATAGAAAAAATGTTGGAAGCCAAAGCATTTTCAAGGTTGAGACTAGTGAATGGGTCTCCCCAATAGTCAGGCAGAAAGCATCACTTGCTCTTTGGCCAACCAAGGGAATTTTTTTCATCATTTTAGTTTTGAGCACACTGCATCTTACTGCAACCTCATGCCTTGGTTGAACTCCAAGATTTTTTTTTTCACTTAGCAGGAATTCTGTAATCCATTAATTTCCTTCATTGTTTTGGGCATACAGTTACCTTATTTTCTAGCATACAACTTCAATTGGTACAAGAAGCTCCTCCTTCCCACAATGTAGGACACTTTCACTTCCCTACAATTCAGCAAAGCGTATGACAAGCATTTCTTTGGTACGTATGTCAGTCAACACCTTTGGACATACAACAATCAAGGTTCTTGAAAGTTCAATGCTTACCTCCCCTTGGCATATGTCAAACCTTGGTCATATGTCATTGTCTTATTTTAAGCGTATGACGACCATCTCCATTTGACATGCTACAACCCTCTACATTGATTGTACTGCCCTTGCTCTAGCCTGTCCTACGATCACCTAGTGTATGGCAATATCATAACTCCAACTTTCAAGTTCTCTATTCCATTCGACAATGCAAAGCCTAGCTTCATAACACTATATGAACGACATTGTTCATTTGTTGGTTTCTTGCACTTGGTGTACGATCCATTCCATTCCTCATTCAAATGGAAATTTACAAGTTCCCTTATCAATGTACGTAAAGCTTTCTCCTAGCAACTTGGTGTACAATATCATTTTGTATGGGTAGCATCTCACTCTAGCAAACTGTCGTCAATATCCCTTGGCGTAGGACAAACTTTGGCACCATTGCACAACCCCTAACGGCCATTGTACAATCCACCACACTACCATTGCCACCAATGCTACTCACACTACCATTGCCATCCCCATTATTGTTGTTGGTTACCATGCCATCGGTAATGCTAGTGCCACTAGCCACAATGGCAATACTGTCGGCACTACCAACCACAATACAAGTACTGCCAAGATTTTAGTCACACTATTGCCAATCACACTATCAACACTGCCAACCACTGAGGACACTTTATCTGAGGACACTATGTTGCCTAGGGACATAACTAATACCGAGGAAAGTGAACCAAATTGACCAGTGGCTAGAACAACTTGGGGTTCCGGTGGAGGCTCCAACATTTCCCTCATCTCTAGGGCTCATGGTTGATGGACTTGACCAACAAGAGGATTTGGTCATGTTTATTGATAGCCTCATCCTGGTCCTACATAGGCACCTCCACAACCATAAGATAATGTACAAAAGACTACACCACAACCAGCGTCAACAGCCCAAGAGTTGCCTATTGCCGATCCATCTAAGGATCAATAGTCAAGTGAGAGAGGTCAGAAGGCGTAATAATAGAGATTAGCAAGCCAAATGTGGAGGACCCAATTGGCACAACTCATGGGCATCTCCAAGATCTACAGTCCATGGCCATCGTCATGCTGGACACTGGGGACATCTCTAGTCGATTGGACATAGGATTTTCTCCGTGGTGGCAAATGAAGCCCAATGCATTTTGGCATTTATGTAGATGGAATGTGAAGTAGAATTTGCAAGATGCTTCACTACTCGAGGATGGAAAGGAGTTGAGACTCGAAAGACAATGACAATTTGGCAACCTACTAGGCTGACAGCAAGGGGAAGACATGGTTGGGTATTCTTAGCTCTATTTGGCATGGAGATCTACTTCAAAGATCTATTCCTTAGACTGAAGTGCCAAATTGTGTCTACTGATGAGACTGCATAGGGATGACGCCCTAATGATGGTGCAAACTATTCGTGTAGAGATGGTTGATCGTATTTAGAAGTTTTAGGACCAACTAGCCTAACAAGAATGACTTACTCACACAGAATAGGCTAAGATAACAACAACAAAGGCAAAATTGGTCGAGGAGCACAACCGGCTATGAAGGATAAGGAAATGGAGTTGACCAACTGTCAACTACTTGAGGCTGCTCACATGGTGAAGATAGCATGAGAATGAGAGTTGGCGACAACTCAACACTTGAAGTTATGGCACAAAGGAGGTTCACTGATCGCAGTACTTCCAATCACCTACATCCACTTCTACATTGTCTGAACATCCAAGGATGTCATCTCATCCCCCTTCTTAGTAGTTTTGTTTTGGTGATGATTTAGTCCTAGATTTTTTCCTTGTCATTTGGGAGATGATTTTCTATTTGGGGGGCTGATGTAGTTCGGAAATTAATAAAATAAGTTAAAATGCAATTAAGTTTAGTCCCCGACAATTGGTGGTTACTTGACAATTGTTGGCAGTTGGCATTCTCAACCAACATGGTCTGCCTATATATTTCTTGTTCTTGTAGTCAGAGACTGCACATATGAAGTCCCTATATACATTGTGTATCCAATAAATGAAAATAAAGACATCTTTCTGGAATATGATTGCAAGTAATCGGTATTATTCTATTCCGTTATTTTAGTTTACTTTGTAAATTATTCAAGTAGGATACTCAAGTAAACATTGTGGTGGGCTCATGTGGAATACATTTTGAGTGTCACTGATCCCATCATAAGTATGATTAGATATGTTGATATAGATCACCTAGGTTTGGATGAACTTATAATAGCATGGACTTCATGGTTGAGAAAATAAGAACCACAATAGAAGCCAAGGACCATGATCCAACAAAAACATTTTTCAAAAGCGTACAAAAGATCATCATCGATTGTTGGTACAAGATGACCACACCCTTACATCTCCTAGCATTTTCTTTGTCCCCAAAGTGTCATAGAAAAGAGATACTTTCCTTGCCAAATGAGGGTTGCACCATATAGGAATGTAGAGGTTTCCATTTGCTACAAGACTGCATTTAGAAGAATATTTCTAAATGTAGCTATCAAAGTGTTTTCTTCGGTGAGTTTAACCACTTCGTATCTAAAAACAATCATGATGTGTGTGCTCTTCAAGACAAGTACAAGAAAGATGCTCATGAATGGTGGTACACACATGACCAAGGCTCTAGTTACTTGCAACCTCTTGCAATAAAAAAATCTCAACTATGTTTTATTTTTTAATTTTCTTATTTTTCATTCATTGCTATTATGCTATATATTATAATAATATAATTTTATAATTTATGTTTTGTATTTACAAAATTATACTGTGTGTAAATTCAACAGGTTGTGAGTTCTTCAGCTGAGCAGAAATGAAGTCTACTCCATCCATTTGGTCAAGCACTACCATTTGAGTGCAAAAAAACATTAAGGATTTGGTCTTTGTGCACTCCAGCCTTCATCCCTTCTCACATGAGACACCCGAATACGATGAGGGGGTGACAAAGAATTGGGATAAAAGTCCTGAGTATGTCAATTTAGATGCTATAATTGCACAGCTTGCTGAAGACTCTATAAATGAGGCAGCTTTTCATGTGACACAGCTAGTGGGAGTGACACTCCAATTGAATGTGGTTCAAATAAAATTAAACCAAATGTTGACATTAATGCTTTTGATGAATAATAACATGAAGACTATTAAATATTGATTGTAATTTTAGCAATTATGAGTACCACTGTTTTATAGTTTAGTATATATATAACCAAAACCTTACTTGTACCCAAGGAAAAAAATTTGCTGTACCACTGTACACACACCCATACCAGGACAGGTAACTTAACCAGAAACTAACAAGCACATTCAAACAGCCGCATTAAAAGTCTGAGTTTAGTGATTTGCAGTGACTATTGCAGTTTAATTTAACATTGTTTAGAATTTAAACTAATATTATTTCTCAGAACCCTGTTAACATCTAGGTAGCTAAAATTTCTCTGACTTCAAAATGTTTTAATTTGTTCCATGCAAAGAAAAAATATGTTCATTCATTCATTTATGTCATGATTTCCTTTTAAAAGTAATTAAAACTATCCAACTTCTCGAGTTGAAATTCCATGTAGAACTAAGAAAATATAACTAAAAATTACAAAAATGTCCCGACTTGTGTAATAATACTTCCTTTAAAAATATATTTAAACACTTCCCAGAAACTAGAATATTATTGAATTATTTCAGATGAATAGTATGGTCTGATTAGGAGGCACTGAAGATCTACACGACAGATACAAAATTCAATCAGAACCTTAAAAAAAGAATAGAATAGAACAAGAACACACACGTATAACAACTATCATCAAAGATTGCATTAAGATTACCTTTATGAAGACATTCAATTAGTGGCCCATACCAATTAGCAGCAGCCATCTGCACTATATTATCGTCATTATCACGAAGCCGTTGCAATATTGCTTCTGCTTTTTCTGCTGATTCTGTGACTGACCCATTTCGAAGAGTTACAAGCAAAAGTATGGCACTTTTCTCCAGACTAATCTTCCTGTAGACACATACATTCAGCTCAGAACCATTTAGCAGCAGCTCAGATAGCAACTCAACAGCAACTGTTGAGATTCGAGCATCACGTGCAAGACAGCGGACCACTTGTTCTACTCCTCCAGCATCCACAACTTTATCCTGGACATTGGCATTCAATAACAAGTATGATTCCTCATATATCATCTTCCTTATGAGTTGTCAAGTGACATCATGGTCACAAACCACAGCAGAAAAGTCACCAGCACAAATTAGCATAAGATAATCAAACTTATAGTTTGCTACAAATGCAAGCAATGAAAAAAATTTGGTATTGCTTTTGCATTAGTGTTCATTTCCAGCAAGAGAAACTCCAGAAATGGATGCTGAAAAAAGAAAGATGTCCAATTCAGTATCAGAAACATGGTAATTGATTTTTGAGGGTCAAACTATTTCAATAATTTCTACGGTTCTACCACTGTAATGAGAATGTGGGAATATTTATTATTCAAATATATAGTATTATTATTTCATATAAAGCCAATCATAACATTTTATCTTAGAAGGTGTTATCTCTGCTTAGGAGACCAGAGTGATCAAAGGAATCGGAGTTTGGCACTCCTGTGTTGAAGAAAAATTTTGTTGGAACCAAGCAATCGAGAGAGAGGAAGAGACTGCTAGGATCCATAGAAAAAATTAAATATGGGAGCTTTAAACTTAAAGAGAGAAACAGAGAGAGATTAGAGTTCCTGTGTTGGAGAAATCTTTTGGTGGGGCTTAGGAATCTCTCTCTCTACACTGCTAGGCTTGACCAAAAAATTTCTTCAAAATGGGAACTTTAAACTCTGATTCCTTTGATCTCTCTCTCTCTCTGGACTAAGAATAAGAGTACTCACCATAAGCAGATCTTTGGATAGCTGCTCTGATTCTCTACTAAGTTGATCCATTATGAATGGAATAAAACTCCAGATGGTAATATAAAGAGCAAGACACATTTTATGATCCCTGACTGGGAGCTTGCTGGCCAGAGTTGAAGCAAAACCCAAAAGGGTGCTGCAGAAAAAACTTGCTTTTGAGTAGACTTATTCTAGTTTCACAAATCCTGGCAGCTATAAACGTTAACAGTTATTCATGTTTGTTCCCCATGGTCACAGATTACAAGTTTGAGACACCTTAGACAAGGGGTTGAGGTAAGGCTGGGGATAGAAACGGACTACCCCCACTCTCTTGAGACATATGAACTATGAACAAATTCATGGAGAGCTGCATCTGATTTGTGCAAAGGCATAGGACCTGATTTTGCAAACAGTATAAATTGATAGAACTATCACCAATGCAAAGGTTTGAACGCCTCTAATCAAGCATCAGGTGTTATTAACTTATTAACTAGATACATATTTAATAGTAGACATGTACTATATAATGCTCTTGATTTTAAAATCCAATGGTAAGGTATTTTGAGAAGAATCTAGGGACAATTGTAAATAGTTTCTTCCCATCACAGCTGAAGGGTACAAGGCTTCCAACATTGATGAGATTGAGATGAAAGTAACTTTTACTGCTTCTGAATAGACAGCAATTATCTTAGTCCCTTCCTAGAAAAATACAAAATTTATGAGAGAAAAGGATATGTAAATGTCGTGACTTAAGCGACTAAGTGAAAAGATTAGTTCTATTATAAGGAATGCTTCCGGATTCATTGCATATGTTTATTTCTTCAACATTTAGAACACATTCATTGTTCCATCATCAGAAAAAGGAAGATTAGTCCTCCTTAAAAGATATTTTCCAGGAGCTTTGTCACAACCCTAAACCACTTATTTGTGATTAACTTTCAAGACTGATGGTGATGATTAAACTAAGGCAGCATCCAAAAGGTTGGACACATGGAAGAACCTTGTTTGGCCAAATGAGGAACAGATTTTCATGCAACTGTTCTGAAGCTATCTTAACACTTCTAGCTAAAAATAGATCAATCATCAGTCACATCATGGGGCAAGTTTATTTCATCCTCAATGTCATTATGCCCTCAAAAGGTTGCATTCATAGAGCTGCCATATAAAGTAACACTTAAAGTTTTGATATCAACTCATGGGCGTTGAAGGCAAAAAGGGGAAATAACTCCTGAGTTATCTAGCCAAAAAATGGATAAGTTACAACGGAAATGACCTTCAAAAATAGAAGACTAATTTCTTTATTTTATTGTTAAAGGAACACAAATATGAAAACACATGCTTCGATAGATATATCAAATTTATAAACTATGCCATTTGTATATGCATGATTTTTCCGTGTTTCAAAACTATTAAGCTTATTTTTTCAGGCTAAGCAGATATCTTACAGAAAAAAACAAGTCAATATCTAACATACGATGCTAGTTAGCATGTAAACACCAATCCCAAATCAGAAAAATAAGAGAATCTAAGTTATTGCTTATATTAAAAAGAATGTATAATTAAATGCATTGTCCTCCTTTTTTCCAGAAAAACATCATGGTTGTGGTTTTCCAGTACTTACCTTGTTTTCAGTGTGATCAGTAACAAGAGTTTTCAATGTTGATAAAGCTGCTCTCTTTACATCCCTACTGTGAGATTTTATAAGCACCTGCACCATAAGAGGGATCAGTCCTTCAATTGCAATCCAGTCTTTGTTGATGGACTTTTCTTCACACAATTGTTGCATCTGTTTAAGAGCATCCCTCTCCTTCGCTTCATCCCTTGACTGCAACTTGGACTTCGCTGCTCTGATCTTAAGACAATAATTGAGCTCTACCCATTCTTCAATTGACTGCTTAAGTGGAATATTTGGTCGGAGAGTGAAGTCCAAAAGGGGCTCACGCGTATCGGGATCTATCTTATTACCAGCTTCAAACCATTGTTGTATCTCTTTCCTCTCATAGGTTGTGCCGGTACTTAGACTCACCGGATCAATCATTACATCATCTTTCAGAGGACATATGAAGGATTTCAGAGGAGGAATGTCTTCTTTTTCTGGCACATTGCTGCCCAAACTCATTAGTCTTTCTCTATATCTCTTTTCAACTTGCTCTGGACTGTTTGCAGCATCTGCATGAGAGAGTAGAGCAATAACCTGTTCCATAAATGCTTCTTCTTCTCGTTCTTTCCTTACAGCAGCCTCTTCCTTCTCCCGTCGAAAACTTTCAAGCTCTTTGTTTATCTCAGAGGGCTCCACAGGAACACCTACTGCTCTAGCAATTTCCCGTATCAGGTCATTTGCAAAACCTTGATCTGTCTTATGTTCTCTTAGACCCAATTCAAGCTTATCTATGATCCTAAGCTGAGACTGTGAAGCTTCAAACTCTGCATTCTGCATTTCACCCTGTAACCTATTGACATTATCACGAATGTCTGCAGACACTTCAGTGCTTGCCAGAGATAAGAGCGCAAGAGATTTACCAATATCTCGAGTAACCTGTTGGGCCTTTTTGACTATGTCTCGGCAATTAACCAGTAACCAAAACTTAGGCTTGGTTTTGCATGAGTTAACCAGTGCTTCAGCAGCTTTGACATCGTCAGACAGAGACTGCAGAGCTTGCCTTGCAGCCTCTGTATCCTTCAAGTCACGCATCCTCAACTCTGCTAAAACAGGTTGTATATCTAAAAGATACTTGGAAAGGACTTTAAAGCTCTCCTTCTCAATAAGCACATCCTGTGCAGCTACAGCAGTTTCTAAGACTTGTGTTGTTACAAAGGCCAAGAGTGTGCCAATTGGCACAAGTTCCAGAACCAGAGTCATAGCAATCTCTTAGCTTCTGCATGATAATTTAAACAGTCATGAAAAATTCCAGAAAAACCACAAAGATTAAATGATAGCCACAGTGTCCAGAAAAGAAAGTAAATAATTAGAAAAAAATCCACACGATGAATTGTGTATGCACCAGTACGTGAGTTCGGGTTCAACGTTCAAATGTCCCTCACCAGTACGAAGGTAGCTCAGCTGCAGTCAAGAAGGCAAGCTCTCTGATAAGGATTCTGTCATAATAATTTAAAACAGACTGTAACAGAGATAGACTCCATTCTTTCATCAAAGGATTATCATTATTAAAAAGAAAAATGGACAAAAATTATATTCAAGGCAAAAATTATAGGAATTAAATTTAAAAACTTAATTTCCAGATTAAAAATACAAAATTGAAATGAAAACCTTAGTTTTTTTTTTTTCTATTAAGATAGTTCAAACTATATATAAATAACATGAGTTGTCGCAGACTGCAATATTCACTCACAGCCCCCATAACATATACAGTTACAAAATTGGGGGAGTAAGCTAGAGTTCACCAAGTTTTTTCTTTTTCACTTATTTACAGAATATATGGACCTGCATCATATATCTAAAGCTATAATGATAAACAAGATTACAAAAACTGGGAAGTACATGTCCCTCCTCATCTACCATCTGTACTTTATTCCCATCCTTCATTTTCAGAAAAAGAAGGGGAAACATATAAAAACTAAATAAAGATAGTAGCATTTACAAAAGGAAAAGACAACAACCTAGTGTGCAGAAATAAAACGCGGGGAAAGACAACATAGTCTGCAGAAAATAGTTCACAAAAAGGTTAAGGAAATAAGAATCCTTATTGTTGAATCATTATAGTTCAGGAAACCTCAGAAAAAAAAATACAAAATTCACACAAAAACCCTAGTGCCCACGGGAAAACCACAATAATTGTACCAAAACACTAGCATCTTACTTGATTCAAGCTCTGACGTTGACGTGGTAGGGGCTGTAATGATAATGGCAGGGCTGAAAAGTGGCCAAATTTGTACCAGAACAGTGCCAAAAATATACTAATTTTCTCCTTTTTCAATGAAGAAAGATAAAAACATGAACTGTCATAAATACTTAGATTTCTATTCACTTTCCCACAAGAAATTGATCGAAACTGAGCTGAGAAAACCAGAATGAGCCATTGGATCAGCTGCAAAATTATCTATGCAGAGAAAAATGTACATTTGGGCCGATCTCTTGAAATAGTGTCTTCAGGTTGAATGCAAAACGGAACATTTAGGAAAGAAACAAACGACAAACAGTACCATCTTGACCAAAATTTGTTGCTTAGTTCTTCGGGCAAAGCGAAATTGCCCGGCACTCGAGCTGCTGAGTTTCTCGTTGACAATTTTATCATGGTTGGAAAATGCACAAATATGTAATTTAGATAATCTATCAGCCTAATTGGTTTGGTTGACTTGAAATAGTCTTGGAGCTTTCAGTCAATTATCCAGATGTTCTCGAAACGCGGAAATATTTCACTATGTGATTAAAATATCGAGTTTGTAGACTTAGTGATCCTATGCTCTAATAACCTGAAATTTGACGGTCATCCCTACCTGTTATATGGATTTTTTATACGAAGGTTAAATTTGACGGTCATCCCTAACTGTTATATGAATTTTTTTATATAATGGTTTGATCATTTTAATGTCTTTTATTTTGAGTTTTAAGAAAAATATTTATTGTCAAATTTTTTTAATTTATGAATAATTTAATAAATTATTTCAAATTTAAATATTTTATTAATACAACTAGTAATACATATATTAAATATAATAAATATAGATAAAAATATGTGAAATTAGAAAATAAGTATAAATTCGTAATATATGCAAAAATTTCTTCTAAATTCATATGTTTTATTTGGAAAAGATTCTAAATCAATAATAATATACAATAAATACTATATATATAAATTGTGATACAAAGAATATAAAACTATAAAAAAATTATAAATTATTAATATATGCAAAAATCTCAAATTAATTACGTTATTTTCTAAGTTCATATGCATTATTTTAAAAGAATTATAAAGTAATATAAATATATAATAAATAATATAAAAACATGTATATTGCATATGTAAATTAGTAAAGAAAGTTTCTAAAATTTATATATTATTATTTTAATATGAATGTATAATAATCAAAATAGAAACATATATATTATAAAATAACATATATTTATCATACATATTATAAAATAACATATATTTATATTATTAAATAAAATACTAAATTGCTTATAACAAAATTTGATGGTTTTTAATAAATTTAAGTGTCATTTACGGTTTTATAAAAAAGTAACATGTCAATTCATACGGTCTAATAAATTTCCACTCTATTATCTATGGTTAAAAAGTGAAAAAATGGCCAATACGACAATCAAATTACAAGCCCGCTCTCATAGATATTATGTTTTGTGATTCAGTATTCCAAATAAGGGACACAAGAACTGTAGTTGGTTATTGAATTGTGATGTAGTGTTTGCAACGATCGAGCATAAGGTGAGGCTAGGATGGAGGGTGTGGTGTTGAAGATCTTCAATGAAGTTGGATGGATTGTTAATAATGTGCACATAGTTGATGTGTTTGAGAGGTTTTTCACAAATTTGTGTCAGTATTGAAGAATAGAAAATTTGAATACTGAGACTTTTAACTTGTTTTGACATCTTTGTTGGACACCGTGTTAGTTTTGTTTTATAGGTGGTAACGTATGTTTGTTTGTTGTTAATTATGAGAGAAGGGGCATTGTCAAGTTGAACAAGATGGTTCCATCTCCTTCAAATTCAAAGACTTGTCTTGCCTAAACTATTCAATTTGTTGTCAACACCTTGCCATGCTAACTTTTTTACAGATTAGAAATGGCCTAATAATTGAAACTTTCATGTTTTCCCTCTTAAATCAGTCTATAGACAAATCCTTCCATCCTACCCCCTCTCAACCCATCTTAATTGTAAATGGCATTGCAAGCTTAATTGTACAAAATGGAACAAATTGAGTGCTCTTATTAGGTCATCCAAAGCTGAATTTCGAGCCCAATTGACAGCCTTGAAGATACTTCATGTCAAAGTCCCTATTGGTGATCATCTCTCCTTCATCTCCCCTACTCCTTCATGTCCTTTCTGTGGTAAAAATGAAACCATCAAGCATGCTTTTTGGTATTGTTCTCATTCTCAACGCTTGTGGAAATACCTTTTCACCAACCTCCCTTCTCTTTTATCTCCTCCTTGGACATGAAAAGTTGCATTGCTTGGGTTGTCCGAGCACCTAAATATCATATCTCAAACCTTCAGGCACATTATTTTGAAAAATATTTGGAAATTTTGTTGCCTAGTAGCCTTTTCTCACACCTTTTATATAATGCACTTGGAAGCCGTCATCATATATATGAATCTCTCCCCCCATCTTTCTCTTTCACAATCCTTTATTCAAGTCATCCCTAACCTACAAGCCCCTATGGGGAGATACAAATTTAGCTCAACAATTTTGAGGCAAAAATAATAGGTGTTGATTGTAGTAAGAAAGATATTATTGATTTTCCAAATTGTTGATTTTATGGAGCGTGGAAGAGATAGAAAAGGTCTTTTTCTTGGTGATTAAGGTGGGAGAAGCGTAGGTGTGCCTATCTCCACAAGAAAGATAGATATTCTTCTCTACAAATTGTAGCAAATGGCAACCACAACTCTAAGGTTATTAGTTTAGAAAGGTACATGCAAATGTTCTTTGTTCTCAACAAAACATCTCACTTCCAGGCAGTGGCGGCTCTATTTTGTTTGAGAAGGCATGCATATTTCAGGAAGCTGAAAGTCTCTATAGAAATATGAATGAAATGTCTACTATATATGTTCTTATAAGGATCAATTAAAGAATGGATGCATCAATGAGTGGTACTTGGTTGTTGTATTTTCCAATCATTGATATATGTTATTTATTTTCAATGGTTATAAAATTTCTCATGCTCTATTGAGCCTTTGTAGCTTTAACTATTACTATTTCATGTTTCTATGAGCCTCATACTCTTATGGGCTCTTTTATAAGTGTTTTGTCTTGTTGTAGCAATTGTATCCTCTACATGATGCATTATTTCTTGTGGTTGTAGGTTGATCATCAATCTTTTGTTGTGAGTGTTTTTGTTAATTTTATTGCAGATGTTCATTTGTAAAATTATTGCTTTTATCCAATAAAAGAATTTGTGAGAAAAGGGTACAATTGCTAAGGTTTATTTAGTTTTTGTATGGTTTATGATATTCCTAAATTATGCAATATTTATATTTGAAAGTGTGGTGAAATTGGGGGTTGATTTTTAACTTTTGACACTAGTACATTAGGCCTATATTTTAGACCAAACTTTTCGATGGCAGGCCAATTTGGCTTGTGAAACTCTTTTTTTTTGGTTTATGCTCCCGAAAATGTCAAAATATCGACATCTATTAAGTTTAAGAAGAAATGTCAAAATATCGACAAACACGGGATTATATAGAAAAAAAAAAAAGTGTTAAACACAATTTTCATTTGCTTTTGGTGGGAGGAGGCGTGTTCGTGTGCTGCGATTTCGCACAACGGGTAAGGGCACTTAGCCACTGGAGGCATTTCCCACTTCCCTACACTAGGGTTTTTTTAACTTCTTATTTTTGTTTATGAATTCTCAGGCGGTTGAAGGTGTACAAACAATCTGAAACTGTTCGAAGGCATACGCAGTAGCATTAAATGCTTCATATTGTCCAAATAAGTGTGCACCAGGAACAAGGATAGGGTATGTTCTAGCCACACAAATACGCAATGATAAAACTATGTAGAAAAATAGTTAGAACCAATTTCATTGGGGTAGAATAATATTGATTTTAGATAAATGAAGAAATTAGTATTACCATTGATCTGTATAAACTAAAACCATAAACAAATCTTCTCTCAACTTTCCTATGAGATTGTTGGATATATTTTACCTTTGTATATATTATCATTCAGACCATTTTTATGATTTATTACTCTTTTCCAGGACAGTTCAACTTATAACGCAAGTCCAACAATAGCAGCATAGGCCTACAAACCAATCTAATATAGAGGACATTAAAAAGCCACCAACATCATCACTTGCCATCATTCAACACTAACATGTAAATGCCTAGCATGTAAAGAGAGCATGCATATGAAAATAGATATTCATATCTCTTTTTGTTTTATTTTCTTTGTTTTATTGTCATTTTCCATTTATAGTATCATCAGTTCATGTTTTACGATGGCTTCCTGCAAAATAGACAAAACAAGTTGAATTTTATGTTTCGTTGTTCAGGTGACTTCAAGATGCATGGTCATTAGGGCCTTTACACTCTCATAACAAAGAGCCCTTATGCACTCTAATAGGTCTCAAAGGAAGGAGATTGAAGTCCCATGTAAATCATGTAAAAGTTCAAACTATTGAAATATTCTTTGCTAGTAGAACGCTGATAATTATGAAGCTTCATAATAATATACATTCCAATAATACCCTACATAGCATCACCCAAGATTTTGAACCATCATTATGGTATTAATGACATTAAATGAGCTTAAAAAATTAAGAGTAAGAAGAGCATGTCTTTAAATAAATGGAACAGTGATAATTGAAATGGTAAACATATAAAGGATACAATGATAACTTTTCAAATCGATTAGGGTTGGACATGATTGTAGAATTTTTACTTCAAGCTTGCCAATTAAAATGTAAAATGGCAAACAACTTTATTTGTGTATTGCATAATTCCATATTAATATATTGTTTTCACCATGCAAAATATACATCTACAATATTATTTAAAACTATCCACTCTCCCTATTTATGGACACATGTCGACGAGTGTATGTGTTATGGTGGACATGGCTTGATCTTTTCCTTTTCAACGTTTTCCAAGTAATATGATCTTCTTGATATATAGGGACATGTCCAATTTGGCACTCTGCATATTCTTCTACTTTATCTTCATAAGAAGCAGCTTTGTTGTTGTGTACACTATATATTTTTGATTTAACAGACTTTAATTTCTTTGGTACTCTTTTCAAGAAGTCCATATTATTTTCCTCAAACTCAAGTGACCGATGCCAATTGTTGCTTTTCCTGGAATGCTTAGCTTCCAATCTGTCTCCCTTAGCTCCATTAATTCCCTCACTTTCATTGCCAATACCAGTAAGCAGATCTGTATCCAACAGCTATTTTTTTTCTTTATTCTCTTTGCCAGTTGTGATTTAGCCATTTGAGTCATGTCTGCCCCACCTTCAATAGCTTTCATCCACTGTGTTTCACTCAATATATCAGTGTAGATAACCTCCTTTCTGCGCCATTTAGCTGAAAAATGGTCAATACCATCTAAATTTTGATCACTCTTCTCATTCTTAGTAACACAAAATGCCCATTCTAGAACTTCATGCTCTTCCATTAACCTTGACCTGTAACCCTCTTCCTGTCGTCTCTCCTCATCCATTTTATCAAATAGCCAGAATTCATCATCATTGCGAGAAGCAAGGCGATTTATTTCTCTTTCACTTGGTACATCTACTCCCAATGAGTTAGTTCCCCTTCGCATGATTTCCCTAAGCATTGCTCTTCTCTCTTCTTCTGCAGTGTTGAAAGAGACAAAATTAGGTAAGAAAG
>MU225727.1:300024-338262 GCA_018584345.1 Thuja plicata
CTACTCTTATATACTAAGTACGATCTAGAAAAGTAATACTACCTATGCATGTGGGATAATAAAATATACTCACAGGATGACTTACAAAGCATATGCGTCCAACAACACTACACTAACAAAATAAACATAAGGAACACACAGGTTCCTAACAAGAATTGAGCAACAAGTTTAATATTCTCACCTCACAGAGAAAGACTTACACTCTCATTGAAAAAGCAATGGGTAAATGGTTTCCTAATAAATGTATCACTTCTTCTCAAAATATGGAATACATCAAATGGATGGATGACACCCTATTTGGCAAATCCTCCTATAAACATATCTACTCCCTTCTTAATAACAACAATAATATCTTTGCCCATATCAACAAAGCTTGTGGTTTGAACTGGTCTTGCAATATATGGCATCTTGTTTTTGAATTGTTGTGGCATGGTCAGGTTGAACCTAAAAAGATTTGCTTTAAATGGATTTTCCTTTTGAAAAAACATCTTATTGGTTATTTTATTTCTCATGGTGTCAAGAATCCCATTTTTTTCTCTATCTACAATTGTGATGAAACTTATGAGCATGTGTTTTTTGAATGTCTCTGGGCTAGTAAGATGTGGTCTATTTTTTTGGTAATAAAGTATGTTGGGGGCAGGCCCATAGTCTATCTTGGCATGAAGTCTTGGCTGGTTATGTTGATGATTTTGGCAGTAAACTTAATGTTTTTTGGCTTACACTCACCACTGAAATCTTATGGATCGTATGGAGACACAGGAACGAGGATATTTTCCAATCTAAGAAGAGGGTCCTTACTGAGTTTAATCATAAAATCACACATTTTTATATCCTGAAATAGGTAACAACATCCATCCAGATTTCTGAGGAAAGATTCCAGAGGCTGATAGATGAAGGAGCCATGATTTTGTTCCCTAAAGACATACAAAGCTTCTCCACCACCAATGTAATACCTTCCATGGTACCTGACATTAGAACCAGTGGAGACATAACGTCCATAGAAGATCTCATCCCTCCAAGCTCTATAACTAGAGACAACAAAATTAAAGAGGCAGTAGTCCATGGTGGGGATAACCCATGCACAATCATCTTAGATAACAATGATGAGAAATGGGAAGCAAATGAACACATGCAGGACAAGGAAGATGAATAACTTAGAACTCAGTAGTCACCACAATTTTGTGCTTAGCCAGGAAGGATAGAATTTGCTGTATAAAAACTTATGGCAACAGGCCTCTTTAATAATTGTATATTCTAGATCCTATCATGTTTAGATAGGATATGTTGCAGGTCTAGGACTGGCATATTTTCTTTACTGTATACTCTCTTTCATGTTTCAGTTGATTCTATATATTCAATAGAAAAAAAAATGAATAGAATTTAAATAGATTGAAATTGTTAATTAGTAGATTGTCATTTTTTTTTGTATGTGATTAAAGTTTTGGAATTGATGGTTAGTAAAAAAGGAATGACTATAATTAAGTTATGTACATATTTGATGAGTTATTTGGAATGAAAATGGAAGAAAGTGTAATATATTTTTAATATTAGCATTTTAATAGTAAAAATTTTTTGGCACTTAGGTCCTCTAGGGAGAAATGGTAGTGTTGTTGGTGATGATTTTTTATAAAAATTTTGATGGCATGGCGGTAAGGATATTTCTTCGCAACCAAAATTTAGTGTACTAATTATAGGTTTAATTATTTTAACATCATTATTCACATTGTCTGAGAAAATGTGTATTTGTTACATATAAGCATATGCAATCCCAAATGTTTGGAAAATGAGATGAAGTTTCTAGATACATCTCAATTTTAAAATTCATAAAGGTATATGTGCTTGTTAAGAAGATTGTTTGTCTAGATATTGTATTTTAAATATAATTTTCTTGTCTTTTATTAGCTTATTTTGATTTTGATTTTTTGTGGTTTAAGTTATAACTTAATGTAATCTGCTCATGTTGTTGTGAATTTTGTTTTATGCAATTCAATGATTATGAAATTCTGAATATTAGGACAATCTTAGTATTGAATAATGTTAGACAATTTGAGTTTTTTTACAATTGATGGAGAATGATTAAGGAACATTTATAGCACATTTGTTAATGTTCTTGTGATTTAATGATTATTGTTTAACTGCTGATGCAAAATCACATTAACTATGTGTTGGCCCACTTAGGGTCCCCGAAATTTACATTTTTGAAATTAAGTTCCTCCCCTATTTATGAGCATAAAAACTGAAATTTGTGCCCTTAATGATTTTTCTCATAACCTTTTGTGAAGATGGTGTTTAAAAGAAGTGGTAGTTGAAATAATGTTAAACCAGTTCAAAAAGTTTAGCTGGTTCAGAAAGTTCAACAATTTAGTCATGGTTCAAAGGTTCAGGTTAGCAAGTTGACAAAAATTGAACTTGAACCATCATACCTATTTTTCATTCAAAGTTCAAGGTTCAATGGGTTCAAAGTTCATTGTGCGAAGGCAAAAATAATTTTTTTATTTTGAACCTCTTAGTTGAACCTGGTTCAAAGGTTCAACAGGTTTGAAGGTGCAGGTTCAACATCAATTTTAGAAGTCTAGGTTGCCTAGGTTCAAAGTTCAAATGTTCAGCATTCAAATCTATCAGGAGTAAAGCGTTGAGCCATTGAACTTGAACCTTTACGAATGTTCAAGGTTCAATTTCAAAGGTCCAAGATTGGAAAGTTCAAGGATTCAAAATTCATTAACTAGAAAGTTGTTTGCTCTGAAGCACATTGAGCTAGTGATTCTTGTAATTTTGGTGTAGCATGGTTCATGAAAATGGTTGGTTGTCAAGATTCAAAAGATGGAAGTTCAAAATGACATACGTTCTTTATTAGTAAATGAACTTTCATAATTTTTTCAAAAAGCTCCGACATGGTTCGGGTTTTACTCAAATCCCTGAAAACCAACAAATGTCGACATGATACAAAGTTTTCAATCCATCAGAGAAAAAGTGTACACATTTATTGTGCAAGCCCGATAAATTATTAGGGCCTTTGGAAAACCCAAAATTATTTGATATGGTTATGCCTTTCTTATCCAAGATATGCATTTAAAAATATTCTGCTAAAACTTATTGTCCTCGACACAGAGCCACGAACATGGATATCAATATAGCATCTGTGGTTAGATTTGGTCAAAAAGATATGGTGACGATCCCAATCCTTCTATGAGAAAGGAAGAATGCAATGGTCTCCCTATTCAAATGGGAAAAAGAGAAAGACCATAGTAGGAGCAATCACGGTGGACGATTGGAACACTAGATTTAGTTTTGTCTATGAGCGTCTTCACCTATCGAAAGAGATTCAAAATGAAAGAGAATGTTATTTCAGGTTAAAAAGGCTCAACGTTAGAGAATGAGGATTATATATATTTGTGTGGTCAAAACTACTCCATGAAAGGATTTGAAAGAGAAAAAGTAAACAATAGACACAAAGTAAAATAGACAAATACAAAACACCAATATTTATCCTGGTTCACCACAAATGTGGCTACGTCCAGACTGCAAAGTATTGTATTAATGTCTAAACATATATTTACAAATGAGCAAGAGCAACATATATAAAGTCTCAAATGATATTACATAATGAAGAGTCTTCAAAATTGAAGTCACAACAAGAGGGAAATAAATATTATGATCGTTGACCTTCACTTCTCAACAAAATCCCACCTGAAGGACACCCAATGCTGCAACTGATCACCCAATACCCTGCTTAAATGCTGATTTGTCTTTTCTTCACAAGCCCAAGAGAAGTCCTTGCACTTTCAAACTTCTCTCTGGTGACAACCTTTGTGAATATATCTGTCAGATTGATCTTGGTATCAATATTAACAACTTTCATCTTTCCTTCTTCAACTACATGATGAACAAAGTGAGCATGTGCGTCAATGTGCTTAGAGAGACGCTGTGATGAATGATTATGAGCCATGAAGATAGCGTTGCGGCTGTCACAAAATAGATTGTACTCATTTTGATGAACTTTCAAGTCACCAAGCAGTCGCTGAAGCCAAATCATTTCCCTTGCCCCTTTGAAAAGAGCCATGTATTCAGCCTCAACTGAAGAAGGAGAAACACAATGCTGTAACCTTGAAGCCCAACTGATAGCAGCTCCAACAAACATGAAGGTATATTTAGTGGTAGACCTTCATTTACCCAAGTCTCTGGCAAGATCAGAATCAGTGTAACCTTGCAGTTGAACCTTATTTCCTCCAAAGCATAGTGCATAATCTGAAGTTCCTTTTAGATGCCTTAGTATCCACTTAACTTCTTCCCAATGAGCCTTCTTGGGATTGCTCATGAATCTACTCACAACTCCCACCACATGAGAAATTTTGGGGCGAGTAGAAACCATTGCATAAATAATGCTTCTAACTGCAGATTTATAAGGAATTTTCTCCATGAAATCCTTTTCTTGTGTTTTTGGACACAATTTAGAACTTAAGCGGAAATGACCAGCAAGAGGAAGAGGAACAACTTTTGCATTAGCTATGCCAAACCTCTTAACAACTTTATCAATGTATTGTTTTTGAGATAACGTAATTTTTGTCTTCTTCTCGTCTCTTGTGATCGTCATGCCAAGAATCTTCTTAGCTACCCCTAAGTCCTTCATGTCAAACTTTCTTGCTAATTTCTCCTTTAACTCATTAACTATTCTTTTATTTGTGCCAGCTACTAACATGTCATCGACATAAAGAAGGAGAATGAATAACTCGCATTAGGAAGTGTCTTGAAGTAGACACATGGGTCTAATTCACATCTTGCAAATTTTTTTCAGTCATGAAGCGATCAAATTTTATATACCACTGTCTTGGGGCTTGCTTGAGGCCATACAAACTTTGATTTAGCTTGCAATAAAGATGTTCTTTTCCCTTCTTGACGAATCCTTGAGGCTTCTCCATATATAACTCTTCTTCTACATCACCATATAGGAATGCGGTCTTCACATCAATCTGTTCTAACTCAAGATCCCACACTGCTGCTAATCCCAAGACCGTTTCGATAGTTTTCATCTTGACAACCGGGGAGAAGATCTCATTAAAATCTATCCCTTTTTCTTGATCAAACCCCTTTACCAACAATCTGGCCTTGAAGCTTTTTTTGCCTTCATCTTCTTCTTTTAACCAGTATACCCACTTGTTCCTAAGTGGTCTTTGATTTGGCAGAAGAGAGACCAAGTCCCAAGTTTGATTCTTGAGTAAAGAACCCATCTCCTCATGCATCGATGGTTTCCATTTATCATTGTTGACATCTTTTAGAGCAGCTTTAAATGTTGATGGTTCTGAAAATTTGAAAACAAGAATTGAAGGCTTTGCTTTTTCAGCGAACAATAACTCATAATCAAAAAATTTAAAGGGAATTTTCCTCTCTCTGGTAGATCTCCTCAATCCTTGACTCTGATTGGGATCAACACATAATTTTGATTGTAAATTGATATCATTATTACAACCAATATCATTTGTCATCGAACCATCATTCTGGAAATTGGAATTTTCAATTGGGTGGACTGCAGGGCGTTTGACTCTGGCTTTTTTCCCAAAATATGTATCTTTCCTTGACTTCTCTATGCAAGGAAAATTTCCATGTGCAACATTGGAGAAAGAAGGCCCCATACCACGTGATTCTGTAGTGGATGGGGAGCTATTCATTGTTTGCGGGTCTGCAGGAGCAGAAGTGTTGCATACCCCACGTGAGGTTGCAGAGGATGATCTGCAAGACCTACATGTGGTTGTAGCAGGAGGTGGGTAGTTTGTTCTACGCAGGGCTGTAGGAGGCCTCCCATTATCCTCTTCACGTAAGCCACACAACACTTCATGCGGGCTCTGCACTCCATGCGGGTCTACATTCTCTGCTACAACCGCAAGGTGGAGAGGACTCATGCACTCCATACCATGCGGTCTTGTGTCCTCTGCTGCTACTGCTGCAGAGTGATGGGGAATGTCGTGAGGGCTAGAGAAGCTAACACTGTGACTACTATGTGTGTATTGCATTGAGTGGTATCTAGTTGTCTCACCAATTTCTTTATTTAACATTATTCCTTGTTCATTCAATATCATGGTATTGAATGGAATGTTGTCTATACTCTATTCTTGTTCTATTCACATGTCACCAAATTCACCAGATTGACTGTCCTCAAATTTATTTGCAAAATCAAAAGAGGATGCTGAAGAATTGGGGATAGGAGCAAAATAGAGGTGGGTGAACTGAAGTTTTGAGTTCCACCTGTGTTTTGAATATTATTCCCAAATAATCTATATGACTGATTATTTTGAAATGTTGAATAAGGTATATAATCACTTACGAATTTTTCTTTCGCTTGCAAATCTGGAAAGACCTTTTCATTGAAGACTACATCCCAGCTCCTTAAAATTTTATTTGCAACTGGATCCCAGAAATGGAAAATAAATTGATCTTCTCCATAACCCATGAAGATACACTGTTGTGATTTAGAATCCAATTTGCTCCTTTTTTCTTTAGGAACATGAACAAATGCTTGACAACCGAACACGCGGAGATGAGAATAAGAGATTCGCTTGCCCAACCACTCCTCTTGCAGGATACCAAAATCCAAATGAGATGAAGGACTCTAATTAATTAGATATATAATTGTATTACAAGCCTCAACCCAAAACTCCTTGCTTAAACCAACATTAGAAAACATGCACCGTGCTTTCTCAAGGATAGTTCGGTTGAGTCTTTCCGCTGCTCCATTCTCTTGAGGAGTGAAGGGGACAATCTTAATTCTCCAAATACCTTGGTCTGCACAAAAATTTCCAAACTCCAAAGAGAAAAATTCTCCTCCATTATCCATTTTCAAGCATTTAATCTTATGACCACTTTGATTTTCAACAAGTGCTTTGAAAATTTTAAATTTTGAAAACACTTCAAATTTGTGAGAAATCATATAAATCCATACCTTCCTTATACAATCATCAAGAAACATGACAAAGTAATTCACCCCTCAATCATAGGTTACCTCTGTAGGACTGAAGATGTCCGAGTATATCAACTCCAATGGTGTTGTCTTCTTGTCATGGCCATTCTTCAAGAAGCTAACTTGTTTTTGTTTCTCACAAAGGCAATGTTCGCAAAACTCCAAATCTGTGGATTGAAGACCGGGTAGTTGATCTCGAATCAGCATAACCTCAAGTCATTTCTTTCTCATGTGACCCAATCTTTGATGCCAAAGAGCGACATTGCTACCCACAAGAGTCATAGAAGCTCCAACCTCACCAATAGTTTCAACAACATAAAGGCTGCCCACTTTATCACCTTTTGTGACAACCATAAAACCACTAGTGACTTTCCATTTTTCTGTGAGAGTGGTGAGAAACCCTTGTGTATATAGCTGACTTACAAAAAATCATATTTTTCCTCAATTTAGGAATATGTCAAACATCTCTTAACAACCATTTAACTCCTCCATCTAAGTGCAAAACAACATTACCTTTTCCAATAATTTCACATGAATCATTTTCCCCCAAATAAACATTTCCAAACTCACCTTCTTGGTAGTTTGTGAACAAATTTGTGCATGAAGTGGTGTGAAAGGAAGTGCCATAATCTAGGACCCAAGATTTAGATGTTGTGTCGCTTGTGGAAAGAATTAAGATCCACAAGAATTAAGATGCCATCATCTCTATCATGAGCTATGTTCACTCCATTTTCCAATACTTTTTGTTGTGCCTTCTTGTATTTTCTACAATCTTTCTTGACATGGCTAGTGTTTCCACAAAACTAACAACCGCTTCTCTTCCTCTAGACTGTGATATTCTAGCTGATTGTGACCGTCAGTTTTCATTATTTCTGCCTTTATGTTGGCTTCTTCCTCTATTCTCAGTGTTGACCATGGTAAGAGCATCACCGAATGGGGTGTCTTTGTTACTTCTTCTCATATCTTCACTAAGTAAAGTGGCAACCACTTCATCGTAGACTAGCTTCTTCTTCATGGAATTTGAAGTGCTAACAGCTGTAACTATGGGATCCCAACTATCGGGTAAGGAACACAACAAGATGATGGCTTTGGCTTTGTCATCTTGTGTCATATACCAACCGAGGTTTCTTGACATAATAAAGTGTTTAAATAATTTATATGATTTGACATCATAGTCCCTTCCTTCATTTTCAGCTTGTAGAGTCTCTTCATAATGAAGATTTTATTTGCAGCCGATGTCGTCTCATACATGCTCTGAAGTTTGTCCCAAAATTCTTTTGTTGTATTTTCATTCAAGACATTGAACAAGAAATTTTGTGATAGTGAAAGAAAGATTGATGCCATCACCTTATCATCAATCTTTTTCCAATCTTCATTTGACATCGCAGTTGGTTTCTTAGTTTTTCCTTCGAGTGCGATTGCTAAATCTTGCTTGATCAACAAGGATCACATATGCAGTTTCCACAGGCTGAAGTTCTTGCCTGTGAATTTTTCCACTTTTGTATCTTCCATCTTTCTAGAAATTCAACCCCGATTTCCAATCTACACAACATGTGCTCTGATACCAATTGAAAGGAATTAAAAGCGAAAAAGTAAACAGTAGACACAAAGTAAAATAGACAAATACACAACACCAATATTTATCCTGGCTCACTACAAATGTGGCTACGTCCAGACTCTAGAGTATTGTATTAATGTATAAAAAGATATTTATAGATGACCAGGAGCAACATATATAATGTCTCCAATGATATTACATAATGAAGAGTCTTCGAAATTGAAGAGTCACAATAAGAAGGAAATAAATATTATGACAATTGGCCTTCACTTCTCAACACTCCATTGTATTTTTTCTGAATTCACCTAAACCCGAGCCTATCCCAAAGATGAGATGATATGAAGTTTGGAGCAAAGCACAAGATTGAAGGAGTCGAGCTTGGAGCCTTCGTGCAAGTCTAAAAGGATATGTAGAAGGTTTGATTCAGCTCGGGCCTCAAGTGTACTTAATGAATCCACAATGCCTAATGCGTATTGTTAGTATACAGTATTTTCCTCTTCTCAAATTTAATCTCATACTCTTTTAAGGAAAAAGGGAAGAAGAAATTAAAACTTAATAATAACAAATGAGTTTACCAAAGTAAACTCTCTGCAAATTATAAGGCGCAGCTACCTTCGAAAAAAAATTTCAATATGGTTTTATTGAACATAGAAAAGTAACATTATGTGTGCTTTTCACCAGAAAACACTTAAGGAAAACATTCAGTCCATCAACATGAATAGAATGTGCAGGTTTTTTGAGAAAATCATCTATTTATGTTCCAATATCAAACTTTAAATTTCTTAAATCTAAACTTCAATAACAATTCACTCTGTCACTTCTAAGCATAGAATCCATCCATATCACAGTTAAACTTTATTCAACATGACTCATGTCCATAAGAAAATAAATTAGATAAGATAAACAATAGTATTTATCATTTCAATTAGCTTAAACATATACGTAACACCATAGGATATTTCATATATTCTGTAATATCAGATTTTCTCAAAACTTTGAAGTTAAGTTTTTTAGAAAATAGTTTCTATCCCACTCAAAGCCAAACTCTTAAACAGTTAAAAGTTTTCAATAAATAGCCTCACAGGGCTGCAACAACTAACTTGGTAAAAAAAGTCTTTCTTGAAAGGTAAAAATCTCTAGATCCCCTAACAATCTTAAGCATTCAGCTATAAAAATTGGACAAGGAGCAAAAACACCTCTGAGAAGCTGCCAAGTGTTCCAGACAGTTAAATACTTGAGGTCACTGCAAGACACACTGCATTCCAATCTTCATATGTGGCTGTAAATGTAGATATTACCGGTTGATGTGGCAAACCAATAAAACTGATCCTCTGTTTCCAGACTTCTTTTTCTCTTTTGATCTCGGCTACTTTTTCTTTGTGCATAATCAAATGACCTTGCTGAAGGATCATCATTGATTCTATCCACGCGACTTTCATAAAATGCTCATCTGTAGGTGCCTTCATCCTTTTGAGCTTGTCAAACCAGGTGTTCACATCCTTGATTATCTATTCAACTGACTTATATGCCCCTTCATGGTTTTCCTGGCACCGTTCATCAATCCATTTTATATCGTTAGAAGTGATCTCCTTAATAGTTCCCAGCCCTTTCATGAGATCCTTTACTTTAGAAATTCCCATAGCCACAACTTCATTTCTCCATTCTATGCATTCCTTTATAACATAAAGAACTTTGTCATCCAGTCTTGACACTAACCTCTCCGTGAGAAACTTCTGCAAACTGTACTCCTCAACTTATTCAATCCAATGGAGTTCTTTGGTCTAGGTAGTCTTTTCAAGCTCCCACTCTTTAATGCTGGCCTCTATTTTCTTTACCAGGTGATCTCCTTCATTATGGGTCTGATCCAGATGACTTAATTGCTTGCCAACCTTTGATTTTACATGCTCAACCCAATCATCGAATGCTTTGCTCACCGCCTTGCTTCTTTGAATTTGGTCAAGAAATCATTGATTATCAGGGGATTTCATGTCAATGGAGGCTGACATTTCACTTAGAGGAAAAGGTTTAGGATGTTGGATGACATTGATGTATTGGGCCATACTCTTCATAGCCTCTTTCATTTCTTGTTTATCTTTGGCATCTTTCTAGACTCTATTGGCAATTTTCTTGTTTGACACCTCGAAAAATCTCATATCAGTGACTCTGGTGTCTCTCCCTAAATCCACTTTGGATATTTGAAAGTTTTGGACTAAAGATTCTCCTTCAATTTTATCTTCTTTAGGCTTTGCAATTTCTACTATCCAGTGACCACTATTTTCATCGAAATCAATTTTGGATTCCATCTTCATTTTCTTAACTTTAGAAGATTTTCCCAGGCACCTGCTTACTGTATCATCAATGGGTACTGACAAAGGAACTACATTTATTTTCTTGGCTACTGGGGTCTCCAGCCATGGTGGGGCAGAAAAAGATTTCTTTTGAGTATATAGTTACTCAAAAGAGCTAATGAGTCTTTCAAAATGTCCTTTGTTTCCTCCTAAATGTGCTAAACATCTGACATCTCAGGTACACTGTGGTCTTCAATTGCAATCACCTTCAGATCTGGATCTGATGAGTCTAAATACACAAAGATGCTAGGAGTAGCTTTCTACCTCTGAACCCTCTCTTTTGTCCTTTGACTTGATCTGGTCAACCAAACTTCGGGTTCAGCTCGATCTTGAAATTGAACTTGAACTTGGGAAGAAATTAGTTCAAGTTCAGGTTCAACTTCAGGTTTAGCTTTTCCTGCATAAGATTGATCAACACTTAAGTTAGTTAAAATAGAAGTTTTCTTCTTTGTTGTGCTCCTTTTTTTGGTTTTTTCCATTTCGTGGCTGACTGTAAAGGGGCAACAGAAACTCTTTTCTTCAACAGCCATGCTTTTGTTCTCTCGATCACCTTTTTCATTCTTTTATATATATCATCTTCTTCTGGCACTGTCCAATCTAGTTCAGGGATAGGGAGGGCGTCGACCTTCTCTGAGTATTGAGAGTCTAAGACATCAATTTCACTGTCTTCCTCTACCCCATCTATATCCATATCCAGCCTGAAGGTGGTGATTTGTTTCAAAGTGAACCGAGACCGCAGTTTTCTTCTTACCTCCAGTTCATCAGAATAGTTGGCCCAAAAATCCTCTAATTCAGGGATGTGCATGAATATTTCTGGGACATTGAGATTTGCTCCTGCAAAGCCTCTATAGTCAAAATTGACCTTGGGAGTATAAGTCTATAAATAGAGGGTATCCAATTCTTCCTTTATAGACATAGCATATGAGAAACTTTTGCACTTGTAATACCCTAATTCAATAGGGAAAAGAATACCTGAAGTTTTCTTTGAGGTCCCAGATTTTAGTTCAACCAGAACAAGCTGTCTGCATAGCTCCATTAAGACTATATCATCTAAACAAAATCTAGGAAGCTATAGGGGTTCCTCATCAAATGCTCCAACCCTAAGATAGGTAAATCTTGGAAACTGTATGAAATAACAGCCATAAATATTGATCACCTGTTTAGCTTCTTCAGAAAGCCTGCAATTTTCTTTTCCCCGCAACTCATAAACCAACTTTCCTGAAAATCTGTCATTTACTATTTTGAACACACTAGAGAACTTTTCCTTTTGTAAGCATCAAAAGTAATCATATATCTTCATATCACTTGTCCATACTTCATGAGGTAATCCCTCCCAAGCCCTGCAACATGTTAAGACATAAACAAGGTAGGAAGACATATAGAATGCTATCAAATTTGTCACATTTAAGAGATTTTTGTGGAGCTCCTCTACTATTAGGTCAGCCCAGTCTATAACTTATCTCCTTTTATAATCTTTTGGATAAAGTAGTACATCCAGTTTTCCCAATGAAATGCATGAGGATTCCCTTTCACCCTATTTAGAAGAAGAACCATATCGACAATGTCTTTTCAGAAGTGTTCAATTGTCAGAGGCTTTGGCAACCTGGATCCTCCTTTCTCTGGTTTTGCAAGCCATGCCTGGGCTATCGAGGAGCTATATTTTTTCTTATCTACCTCATACACATGATTCACTTCCGCATAAGTCCATGGTTCATATGGCTCTTTATTTGGAACTCGCAGGGCCACCATTAACGTCTCTCGACTGATTTTAACTAAGATTTCTCCTAACGCATCCTTAATACATCTATTCTTGGCATCATACTTGTTGGCACACTCCAACACTAGTTCAGGGCAAATTAGAGCTGGAGGAAATGCAGTAGCTTCTAAAAGTCTGCTTCCTGCTAGCTTCCTAGAAAAAGAACCCTCAGAAGCATTTCAAACTCTATTGCAAAGCTCCCCTAGGTTTACATTCAACAAGAAGGTGTCCCCTATATCTGGAAGAGAAACTAATAGGTGGGTTCTAATCTCTTCTTTAGGAAGTTTTGGATGGAACAACGACATCTTACCAATATGAAGAGAAAAGACTTACAACACAGAAAGAGCCTCTAAAAACTGAAACTGCAAAGGGGAAGATTAACTCACCAATTTCTTGCGCTCCTGTTTTCTATAAATTCCTCACCACCAATTCCGTTGCTCCTTCTCCAGACAAAATAATTAACAGGAAAGCCTTAATTATTTCTCATTTATTCACAAATGCCTTATAAGATCCCTAATAAATCTTCAGAGCATGCCTATAATGAATGCTTTTAATGGAAGAATGATTGATTTAACATGTCCAGGCACTCTTAATTAATCTGCCCAATATTTCGGCACAAATATCTCAACTCCCAAAGAAAATTTCTGACAGCCAAATCTGTATATTAATGACTCCCTCTACATCATGCCACCAACTATCATTTCCAATTCTCACATGAATGAGCCATCTAGCTGAGTGTGACAATCTTTGTACGACAGCTTCCAAAACTTAATAAATACCTGGAGTGTTACAAAATAGAATTTTCCTTTTGCAAGAGAAGACAATCCCGCCAAATTCTCTGTGTATAAGACATTATATTATGAACGTGAACTTGAACTTGAACTAACTTGAGGTTCAGGACTATGTTCAAGTTCAAGCTCATCTTTGAGACTGATAGAATCTTGAACGATTGACAGAAATGGGTGTTACAAGACGATAGAAAAGGTAACAGGTTGAACTTGAACTTGAACTGACTTAACATAATTCAACTTCAACTTCAACTCCAGGACTTTTACTGACCAAGAATAAAATCATAGGCTGAGAAGAAAATGAAGGTAACATGTATTAAATGAGCCCGAGGTGAACAAAGAACGTCTACAAGCAAAGAAATTTTACAAGGAAACACTCAAGTCCCGAACATTAAAATGGAGTGCAAAGGTATCATTTGTAGAAACTTCCATTAAGGTTGATGAGGAGGCTTTGTCACAAAGATGAGTACAAGAAGTATGTAGTCAAATAATACTATTATAGTGTGAATTACATTGAAATCCATATTGGAGGATGCTGAAAAAGGATTATGGTGGAATATATGGCGTTTCATTGAAATAGAGCACACTTTACACCTTTTTTCCCACTACTCATTCATCAGTTTAAGATTGGTACTTTATTCTATTATAATAATTTTGTGTTTGTACTGCTTCGCTGTGAAATGTTGGTAAAACAACATTATAATAAGATGAAAATCTCAAAAAGAGAAAGTTATGGGGAAGCTGAAAAGTGAATTTGAGATAATTTACAAGGATGAGAATTATCAAGAATCAGTTATTGAAAGAATTAGAGGGTAACTATATCATTTGTATTACAAATTTTTTTGAGAGGCTAGGGGGTTCTTCTTCCAGGAGTCTATTGGCTACAGAGGGAGAATATTGTTTTCCGAGTTCTGCAAATTGTAATAGGGAAGTGAAGAAAGGGATGATATTTTCATTTTGTAATTTTTTTTATGGGCAGGGTACTATGATTTGTGGGTCATTTATTATGTATTTGGAAATAAAGAGAAATAGATACCAAGTTTGTGTGCTTATATTTATCTCTCTAATTGGAATATATCTGTAGGTTATTCTCAGTCAGTCTCAGATGTTGTCTTGCTCCATATCGCAAAGTATGTGCATGTTATAAAATCTGTAGTTTTTGTGCATCCATATGTGCAAATGAAATTATCAATCTTCCTCCATTTCTTTGTAAATAAGAGGACTGATTGCACTGTCTGTGTGCCATGCATTTGATCTTCTTTCAAATTATCTAAATTAGTAATTATATCCATTTCATGTTGATGAGTGGATATTAATGTGCCTTTGTGTCTTCCCGTTAAAGACATATTCAATTATTCTATTAATTGTGAATTAGATGAAGGGACTTGTACTTTATTGTCAAAATTCAGAGAGCACTTGCAGATAACAATTACAAGTAGCTCAACTGTTGGTTGTGATTTTTTCTTTCATTTTGAGGCATTTGGGAGTTACTTGTGAAGGTGTTTTAAGGAAGACAAATATGTTCACCAACACTATGAAGTCCAACTATCATAAACTTGAGAAATTTGACGTAGTTAACAATTGACATGTGAATGATCAACCAATAACGAAGAGTTAGATTGTGTAGTATAAATAATACAATGTGATAGAATTACTATCAAATATCAATTACCTTGCATTTTGGAGCTACTCTCCTCTTAATATAGTTTATATCTGTATATGTCCAACTTAGTGCAGTAAATTACTTCATGGAACTCATTTGATTTTGTGGTTACCACATTAAAAAAAATACATGGCTGATATTTTTTTATGATGCTTTTGTTCTTATTTGTTCAACATATAAATGTCATCGTGCAAAATGTAGAGGAACAATTAAACAAATATGGATTGAAAAGTATCTGAATCATATTATTATTGTGCATTTGAAAATTAGTAATGTATTAAATAACCAAAAAATTATAATATTTAAAACTTTTTTCATTTTTAAAAACTAATAAAAGATAAAATATTAAATGGAGATTAAAAGGGTAGAAGAAGATAAGAATAGGTAGTGAAATTTAATTTACAAATTTTATTAAATGTATAAAGACAATGTGGGTTAGGTGTAATTTGTATAGGTAATCTTAAATTTGTTTGTAGTGAAATATATTTTTTTGTCTGCAAAGGGAAGTTGGCAATCAATTACTTGAATATTCACTCAAGGAATTTATTGTAGTATTGAAACAAGAAAAATTTGAGAAATATGTAGTCACACTCATGTTGTCAAGTCCCTACATCTGTAGACCACTTGTTCTATTAATGTAGACTTTGAAGAGTGTGTGAAGTATTTAATGAATTGGACTTGAACCATCAAATTATCTTGGGACGACATGGAATAGAAGAATCTTAGAGATTTGCATGCTATTTTGAATTTGATATGGTTTCTTAGAAATTTCAACAAGCTTCTTATGCATAGTTTATCAAGGTAGAACAATGAAGAGTGTTATGGTCATAGAATAATCAAAACTTAATCAAATGGCCATGTGCCTCTACATGTGCATTCTCAAGCAATATGTGTGTAATAGGTAAATATAGAAAAGCAAATGGTAAATGAAATCGTATAACATGTCAAAATAATATAAATGCATAGTGAAAACAAAACAAATATGTTTAAGTGATCCAAAATTGTAGGATTTTTAGGATGTTCCTAAATCACTATGACATGAATTATTGGAGGAGAGAAGATTTTTGCTCTACCTTAAAATATTGTGGCATTCTAATTATCATCAAATATTTATATTTTTAATTATAGTGGTCTATCGTAATACATTGACCAATGAAGATCACAATGAAATCAAATAGAACATTGAGCAAGAGAATATTTTGTAACATCATCAAGAGCAATTGAAATTTTATTTTCTTATCGTTATTGTGTATGTTACATAGTAGATAAGAAATTTAATTTTATGCAATGATTTAAATCTATAATGGTTTTATATTATGTGATCTTCTAGAAAATAAGTTTTTGCCCTGCTTTGGAGGCAAACTTTCACCTTCGATTGATCAACTCTTCAGACTTTCATGTTTTTTTTCATCTGTATCTTCAAGTTCTGATGTTTGCCTTATTTTCCATCCCAATTAGAGTAGTGTCATTTGAGGGAACTCATGTCGATTTCAATCTTCTCTACTTGGTCATGTTCTATTACAGTGGAGGTTCTAGCAATTATTCTTTGACGGTGTTGTTAGCTTCATGCTTTTATGGTGATCTTCATGTTCATCCAATGTTCTTGTTTTCTGGGACATTGTCTAGTTTGGAGGCTTTTTTAGTCTCTAAATAGTCTTCCTCTCTTTTTGGAGAGGGGTTTTTCCAACTGGGTTTTCTCCTTTTTCTCCTCTTTACAAAGATTTCTCATACTTGGGTACCTGATCAGGCCTTATTGTCGGGACCCATTTCCTGTTTTCAGTAGTTGTTTCTAGGTTTTAGCTACTCCCTAAGTTTATCTCAAGGGAGGGGGTGTTATAGTAATAAGCTATTTAACTTATTAATTGAATCATTTTGATTTAATTATTAAGTAACTTATTATCTCTCTTTTACTTAAGCTAAACTTTAGGCATATAATAATTAATATATTTATTTATTATTATTTATGCAACTTAGATTTTTCCCTTTTAGGGTTTTGATCACCTTTATAAGGATTGATCTCATTGTATTTTAGTGATTTCCTCTCTAATTAATATAATTTCATATATTTTCAGAGTCATTCTTCTTTTTTCTCCATTCTTCACTCGTGATAGGTTTTCTTGCATGTAGGTGTTCTTCTGGGTTTAGTGAGAACTCACCATTTATGAATTCTAATAGTTTTCTATCACAACCTTGTGTACCTTCATGTGTGTTATCCTTGCTCCACACACCCTCTATTGTAGATACTATCTTGCGCATGTTTGATATTATTTTTTTCTCCTTTATGCACTACATTGTGACTTATTAGAGATATAATTTTCCCCTCTAGTTAAATCTTTAATTACATGAAAGTGATACAATAAAGTAGTACAATATGTATGTAATTTATTAAATACATTGTTTATAAGATAGAAATTAGTGAAATAGTGCATCATAGACTAAAATAACTAAATAACATGTGGCATTGCTAAAATTATCTCATATTTAAAATTTATCAGGACTAAAATAGTGAGTTAGTGTTTTTTCAAAAACTTGTTATAGAGGATTGAGGAGAAGGAGCTATAGAGTTACACTAGTGTTTCTCAACTTCTTGGCTTTCCTTATGTGTCATATTGTATCTCTCTACATAAACCTTATTATTTTTCTTTGTATTTATTGTGGGATTTTTTATTTATCTAGGCCTAAGAGTCTATTCATTTTTAACCTTTAAAGGACTTCAACTTTTCACTCCTCTAAAACTAGTTCTCATGGAGTTGAAATCTTCACAATGACATCCCATGTATCCCTCACCCAAATGAAAATTTATCTCAAAGGTGCTTCACAGGATATTTCTTCTAACCCACCTCCAAATATTGTTCTTTTAGTTCCATTATGTTTGGAAGCTTAAAAAAAATTTAAAAAATTAACTCTTGTGGGTTACTTTATGGGAAGGGCCCCCCAACCTAAGCTTTTTGTGTAAGCTAGAATTGAGAAAACATATTCAATATTGAATCATCAAGATGTTAGAGTAATAGTCTCTTGGGTTATTAATTAAATCATTATGATCTAATTACTAACTCACCTATTCACTCTAGTTGCTTAAGCTAACCTTAGGGTTTCCCTTTTAGGGTTTCATGATTCCTTTTATAAGGATTCACCTCTTTGTTTTTCACAAGGATTTCTCACATCGCATTGTATCAGATAGAAACATATTGTTAATAATATATTCTTTCATGTGCATATGATGTCTCTGGTCTTTTGGCCTCCATAGATTCTTCCTATCTTATGTTCTTTACTTCTTCCTTGTGACAGAGTTATGCATGCAGGTGTTCTTGGGAGAATAGGTTTCTACCTATTCTAACATGTTATCGGAGCCATCTTGTTGCTCTCTGTTTGTGTCTTGTTGAAGTGATTCAGAAGCTAGAAGTTTTTCTAGTTTTTTAGAGTTTTCATGTGGATTTAGAAGTGGTTTTTGTTTCTGGTCACTTTGGGCTCAAACAAACATCTCCATTGAGCTCAGAGCACCCAAAAACCCCATAATATATATAAAACTTGTCTATTTTGGACAACTTGGCTCTGAGGCAAATTTTTTTTGGTTTCTAGTGTCGTACGGGCATGGAAATCGAGAAAAAAATTAAAAAACATTTTTTTGCATTTAAAAAATGTATGCAATGGTTTTAAAAATGTGCCACCGGTGCTCCTTTGCCACCGGCTACGCCTCCACCTGCAGTGGGCTCTGCCACCGGCAACGCCACCTTCAGCAATGGCTCCCACCTGCGGCTACGCCCTCCTTAGTGACCCGCCCACCTGCGGCCTCTGCTCCGTCAGCCACCACCTCCCGGCCCCCACTACCACCCAACTCCACTACCGCTCGGCCTGGTTGGCCCTCCTCCATGTCGCTCAGCCACTCCGCCTGCCCGATGGGTTTGTTTAAGCCCCGTGGGATTATTACCACTAGCGGTAGTCATATGGGCGACTGGGAGCTCCATTTTAGCCCCCTACGCATGCCATGTGCCTAGGGGATTCTTTTTGTTTAGCCCCAGGGGCTTTAAACTTGCCTTTTGGAGCCAATCTAACCTCCTGATGTTATTTTTGCTCTATTTGGAGCATACGAAGGTATTTTTCTGACTTCCTTATATTGTTAGAAAGCTCTTTCTGAGCTCTTTTCGATGATGGAGGTTGGGGTTTTGAGTTCTACTATTTTGATAGTATTTTTTGTTGTCAAAGGCCAATGTCTATTTTTTGCCTTCCGGGAGCCATATCTCGCTCATCTAGACTCTATTTTTGACAAACCAGATATCGTCAGAAAGTTGGTTCAGTGAGATTTTCAATTGCAAGGGTCTTTTATCCAAATTCTTCTCCAGGTTCTTTCTCCTCTAAGTTTTTCTCTTTCACACTCTGACAGATTACTTGGGTTCTACAGGTCCTGGGATCTCTTCCTCTGTTCTTCTGGCTCACTCTTCTTTCTGAATTCTGAGCATTGTATGCTTCTCTTTTGTAGCATTCTCTTTTCTATAAATGCACTGAGATAAAGTGCCTACTTTTGCATATCTCAGATTTCAAACACCTTGTATTTGTTTGTACTCGCACTTAGTTATAAAGTGACATGGGGGATTATGATGTTTTTCCATTTGTGCTCATCCACCTTTGTCAAGTGAGCGTACCTTTCATGACATTAGCCCATGCTGTGTGTCTATGACACCGCCCTTTATCATGTGCTTGTACTTCTGGTGCACTGTTGGTGTTCTTGATTCTACTTCCTACAGATGTTTCTAGCATTGCATTTTAGTGTTCCTATCACCCCTCTCCCTATTCAGCATTATGGGGGGGTTCACCTATTGGTTCTATTGCTTCCTTGATTCGGTTGAGTGATCTACGTATTCTATTTTTGTTCCTATGTACTAGGTGGATGCAGTGGCTAGGCACCTATGCATTCTGGTGAGATGGATCATCTACTATATAGACACCCATTCATTCCTACTTTTGGAGGTCACCTCTTTGATTGATCAGCTCTTCAGACTTTGTCTTCTCTACCTGGTCATGCACTTTTTCAGTAGGGGTTCCAGCAGTTACTTCTAACAGTGTTTACTGCTTCATGCTTTGGAGATGCTTCTTGCTCTTTCTTGTTCCTTTCTTTGGGACTTTTTTCCTAGATTGGAGGTTTTGTTTCCTTCATCTAGTCCATCTCCTTTTTTGGTAGATTTTTTCCCACTGGGTTTTCCCTATTTCCCCGCTTTACAGAGATTTCTTGTATTGGGTACCTGATCAGGCCTTGTTGCTGGGACCCTTCTTTCTTGCTTTCTGCAGTAGTCTCCTAGCTTTTTGCTTCTCCCTAAGCTTATCTTAAGGGGGGTTTTAGAGTAATAGTCTCTTAGGTTATTAATTAAATCATTATGATCTAATTACTAACTCACCTATTCACTCTAGTTGCTTAAGCTAACCTTAGGGTTTCCCTTTTAGGGTTTCATGATTCCTTTTATAAGGATTCACCTCTTTGTTTTTCATAAGGAGTTCTCACATCACATTGTATCAGATAGAAACATATTGTTAATAATATATTCTTTCATGTGCATATGATGTCTCTGGTCTTTTGGCCTCCATAGATTCTTCCTGTCTTCTGTTCTTTACTTCTTCCTTGTGACAGGGTTATGCATGCAGGTGTTCTTGGGAGAATAGGTTTCTACCTATTCTAACACAAGCCTCTTAAGTTCCAAATTGTCTCCACAATTCTTATGACCACTCATATGTATTATTATTCATGCTGGGTTCCTTCTAAGGCTTCTATTTCAAGTTGGAGAAACATCTCATAAATTTACTCTGGGATTCAAGTGAAGGTTATCATGGCTTTCACAATGTGGTTTGGTAACTTTGTTAATTACTGTGAAATTCTAGCAAACTAAGCCTTATTTTAATTTGTCAACAAGATATAGTTTTATGTGCTAAATGTATAATTAGGTGCTCACTAGAAATCAAACCTATAGAATCCTTGTTTTCCATTGAATTTGATTTGGGATATCTTGCAGATGTCAAGTGTGGAATGACCATGACATCAAAACTCTTCTTCAACCATAAAGGAACCCATCCAAATCTAGGGTACTTTTGTCACCAAATGTTTTTGGAAAACCTGGGGACTCTCAATCCTTGGCTTCTTTAGAATGAATAAATTACAATGTTTTTTTATTAATCAATACTATATTGGGTGGTCCCAATTATTTAGCAATTAAGGGAGTTACTTATCTCTCTTAACTTGGACCAAATACATTTATTTAAAAAAATTAGGACTTTATCAAACCTTATCTTTCTTGTCACCGAGGATTTCCTATCTTGACCAAATTTTAAAGTGAAATTTTTGCTTTGTGGTCATGATCAAGAGACAGGAGCTACTAGTTGGTTCTTGATTCATCCACCTTTAGTATCATAGAAATTGGGAGTGCATTGTGTCAAAACTTGGTACAAATATTTGAAATGGTATCCAAATACTCTTTTGCAAAGCTATAGGCTAGCTAAATATCACTCATGGATCTTAGTGGATCATCTCGATTCTCACTCAAAATTACGACCATCTCGTGGGTTATGAAAAAAAAAGAATTCTAGGAATATGAGAAGCTATTTTTTAGCTAAAGCTAGCTCACTTTTTCTAGTGTCTTTTTAACCAAGGTCTCCCCATGGGACCTGACTAACCCATATAGGCATTCCTCCTCCCGATTGCCCCTTTTATGGCCAAATAAGTTGTTGAAACATTTATTTTGTTTTTTTCCACTGACTTAGAAAACTTGGAGCTAGATACATGACCTTTTCAAGCTATCTATACCTAACCCCTTCTTTTGGTACATGGTTTTACTTGGAGACTTACCTTGCCTCCCTCGCAAGTTCACTTAGATATGAGACACTTTCTAGGTAGAGATTCTTTTTAGCATTTAGAAAGACATGAATGTAGCTTTATTTAATAAGATATTTTCTAACAAATGTTTCTCATTTTATTCTAAAGCAATGCAATGATTTTCTCTAATGTGCTCATGTGTAGATTCTAATGCAATATATAAATTTTTTACTTGAGGTTGGTCATTTACAAGATCTTTTGGACCACTGAGGGAATGCCCCTTGTACTATTGTCTAGGTTCCTCCCAACTTCACCTCTCTTCATAGGTGATTAAGTTTCTATAACTACTCCTCTAGATTGGATATTCTTCATGATGACAGATCTTGGTATTGTGGTCCAACTACTTAGAACACCAAGGATTATATTGATCATGGACGATGGTCTTTACCTTTGTGTCCACCATATCCTTGATAAGACAATAACTAACCAAACACTAGCAAATTCCCTCACGAGCTACTTTTCTTCTCCCTAGTCTGTACTTTGCTACCTCCAAAGGAAAATGTTGAAGATAATTCTCTCACTAGTTGAGAGATTATTGATGATTTCACCACTGAGGATGTCTAGGGAAAACCATATCATAATGATCCTCCTCTCTTGGAAGTTTCTTTATTTTCTTAAGTTTATGTCAAGTTAGGCCCATTTTTTTGTTCTCAAAGCTAGTTCTTATGTTTAGATTCATGGGTGTGTCTTCTTACCACCTTCCCTTTTTGTGAATAATTATACATTTTATTATAAATGCAAAATTAAATATGAATTGTTCATTAAAAATTTGGTTCAGTAGTGAAAAATTTTAAGAGGAGAAATTTCAATCCAACATATCTCCAAGGTAATATTCTCATCTTTAGCGTAAATGAGTAAATTTGGCAAAGGAAATATTTTAGCCATTCAAATAATTAATAAAAGAAACATGCAAAATAACTTGTAGAATTGATGTCTATACCTTGTGGCATAGTGTGAAAAGTAGTTTTCCCTAGGCATGCATGAGAATAAGGTGGTTTGAAGTAAGGGTATATGTGTCTTCTTTGAAGAGTATATCAATTGGAATCAAAGATTATGAAGCCATAATTAGAATTTATAATGGATTTGATAAAGAGGAATTTGTTTATCTTTAAAAATTGAATCAAATTAGAGATGCCAACTACCATGAAATCAGACATAAAATGAGGTAATTTATTTTTAACAAAAAATGAGCTTGCAAAGTTTCCTAAAAAAATATACAATTCCATCATTTACTTCTACCAATATTTTCTCAAGAAAATAAAAATTTGTTTGACAAACATTTGAAGCACAAACACAATTCCTTTAAAAATAGAATAATTAACATAAGAAAGTTCATATGCTATCTCTTTCTAATTTTTCTATTGTATGATGATTGAATCTAGATTGGCTATAAAATAGTTAATTATGCTCTATAGTAATTGTTTAATATTATTTTTTGATGGGCATGGGTAAATAGGTTTTCAGAACGGATTTTGTTTTGCCATTCTAGGAGACAGAAAGCATGACAGACAGGACAACTATATAAAAAAATAGAAGGAATTTAAAATATATAGGGAATTTTTAAATATTCATGTCAAAATATGGATAAATCATGCTTATATACATTATAGAGTCTTGTCATATAATGTTGTGTTAAATAATTTAAATTGAGAGTTCACATGAGAGTCGAAGTCAAATAAATTATCAAAACTCAAACATTAATACTATGGAGCAATCAGGAGATACATTTCTGTATGTCCCTGAGTTTTTGAGACGTCCTCATTTCTAGTACGGGTCAAATAAGCTTGAAGAAGTGTCCCTAAGAAACACTATATTGATTTTTGATTCTTGAGTTAGATGTTGTTTAGTTATGATTGTTTGTAAAGTGTCAGTTGTAGAGATTATTTGACTTTTTCAATATAGAACTTATGCAACTACTTGGTTTTATTTATTTATTATTATATTTCTATAGAGTGCATGATTAAAATTAAAGGTTTATTAAGTCAACCATGTGGTACAAATGGTTTCCTTATAGCAAAATTTTTATCTCTAATAATCTCTATATATTTATCAGGGCTTCTCGTTTGTAGAACTTACAAAAAAGGTTCAACAATTTTTAATAAAATGACTCCCGCTGTTGGACCTGCTCCTACCCAGATTGCTCCAATGAATCTATCCTCTGATGCTCTAACAACTCTATCCTCTACTTCTTCTTGCACAATTCTGGTTGAGAAACTAAGGGCATTTTCAGGGGGCTAAAGGAGAATGACTTTGAATTGCTAGTGTGTCTGCAATGATGGGAGGCCTACTTTGAGAGGGGAGACACCTTCATTCTTTCCTACTCGCAGATAGATTTTCCCCAAAAGACTAAGGGGCATGGGTCAAAGGGGAACATAAGTGGTTGGGGGGGCCTCTGCTACAAGTCCTCATTCTATTGTGAAGGTGGGGCTTGATGGTCTGCAAAATGAAGATGCTGCTAGCGGTGGCCCACACATTGGTGGGGTTTATACTTAAAAAATAGAAATCAAGTAGAATATTTTTAATTCTCCATCTTTATAATAAAACTGTACAAGTACATATACATTTTTTTGGATCCTACAATCAAGCTGTGATATAGCTACATTATCTACAGGATAGGAAAGAATCAGAAAGGAAAGAATTCGAAATCAATTTTAGGAAAGAATCATTTAGGAAAGAGTCAGAAAGGAAAGAATCCAAAATCAGCTTAGGAAAGAAATCATTCCAATATCACAACACTCCCTCTCAAGTTGGTGCATAGATGTCACACATGCCCAACTTTCCCAAAAACTTCAAGAACACTTGACTTGAAACTGCTTTGGTGAGAATATCAGCCAACTGATCCTCTGATCGAATCTTAGGTAGCTCCACAATCTTCTCATCCAACTTCTCTTTAATGAAGAATCTGTCTACCTCCACATGCTTTGTACGATCATTGTGAACCAGATTATGAGCAATATCACAAGCTTCTTTATTGTCACAATATAGTTGAATTGGCCACCTAGGTGGACAACCCAAATCTCTTAGGAGAAGTCTTAGCCACAACGCTTCACATATTCCAAGTGCCATACCTCTAAATTATGCCTCTGCACTTGATTGTGCAACAACATTCTATTTTTTGCTTCTCCATGTAACGAGATTACCTCCTTTTTTCCTGTGCTCTCTTATTGCTCATCCTGATGATGGATCACGGAGTGTGATTCGAAACGTTGATGCTAAAAATTCATAACACAATCAAATCCAGAAATTGTTAACTGTGAGATTACCTCCTACAAAGGTGAAATAACCTGAAGTAGAATGCCTTTCATCTACTGCTCCAGCCTAGTCAGCATCAGTATATGCATCCAAACTTTGATAATCCTCTTTTTTAGTGAATAAAATTTCTTTTCCAAGAGCAGACTTCAAATACCTCAAAATGCGCATAACTACATTCATATGTTGCTCTCCAGGATTATGCATAAACTGGCTAACAATACTCAATGCATAGGCAAGGTCTGGCCTTGTGTGTGCTAAGTACATCAATCTTCCTACGAGTCTCTGGTATCTTCCTTTATCAACTGGAACCTGATTAGACTTAATACATAACTTCAATCCTTCTTCCACTGGTGTATCAGCTGGTTGACATGCTGACATACAAGTTTCACATAACAAGTCTAAGGCATACTTTCTTTGAGACAGAAAGATCCCTTTAGCAGATCGAGCCACTTCGATCCCAAGGAAATATTTTAAGGGACCGAGGTCTTTCATTTTGAATTCTCTAGACAACTAACCCTGTAGAGCCCTCCTTTCTTCAGGATCATTTCCTGTAACCACCATGTCATCGACATACACAATAAGTGCAGTGATCTTACCCTGCTATTTCTTTAGGAATAATGTGTGATCTGAATTGCTCTAACGGTAACCAAAGGCTCTCATAGACTTTGTGAATCTTTTGAACCATGCCCTCGGAGATTGTTTCAACCCATATAGTGACTTCTGTAATCTGCACACCTTCCGACTATGTATTTCTAGTATCATGCATCTGGGTGGGAGTTTCATGTAGACCTCTTTAGACAACTCTCCATGTACAAAGGCGTTCTTCACATCAAAGTGTTGTAATGGCCAACCCAAGTTTTCTGCTAGAGACAACAAGACTTGTACTGTATTTATTTTAGCTATAGGTGCAAATGTCTCTATATAATCAATCCCATAGGCTTGGGTGTACCCTTTTTCCACCAGTCTTTCCTTAAAGCATTCAATTGTACCATTTTCTTTGTACTTCACAGTATAAACCCACCGATATCCAACTGGTTTCTTTCCCGGTGGACAGTCAACAAGTTCCCAGGTTTTATTTTCTTGCAATGATTTCATCTCCTCATTCATAACGAATTTCCACCTTGGGTCAACTAAGGCTTCCTGCACATTATTGGGAATAGATACAATAGATAATTGAATTACAAATGACTGATTTGATTTTGACAAATGATGGTTAGACACATAATGACTCATGGGATATTTAACTTTACTAGAAAGTTTGGGTTCATATGTGGGTTTAGGGATACCTCTATTGAGACATTGTGGTAGTTGTTTTCTAGATGGTTCAAGAAAATCCTCAGTAAGTGATTGTCTTGGTGTATCAATTACCTGTGGTGTGAGGGACTCGGATGGAGGTGGAGCCACAATTTCAATTTCTGGGTGTTCATCACTACTTTGATCCAAAGTTATACGAACCACCTCCAATTCACCCACTTCCTAATTAATAGGTTCAGAGAGTTCCCCTTCTTCAGAGATGTCAAAGTTACCCACATCTTCAGAGATGTGAACATCCACATCTTTAGAGATGTGATCATCATAGTCTAGAGTCTGAATTTCCTTCTGGTACTCCCCCTAAAGCTCAGCCTCAAAGGAAAAATACATCAAGTCTTCATGAAAAACTACATCCAATGTAATAAACATTCACTGGGTTGGAGGATGATAGCATCAGTACCCCTTTTGATAAGCAGCATATCCTAGAAAGACACATCGTATTTCTCGAGGAGATAACTTGTTGCGCTGATGCTTATGGAGGTGTACGAATGCCACACAACCAAAGATGTGAGGAGGTAAATTTGGGAGGCTGGAGTAACAACCGCCTCAGCAAGAGCCTGGGATGGTGTTTGGAAATCAATAGTGCTGGAGGGTACCCAGTTGATCAAATATGTTGTAGAGGTAAGTGCTTCGCCCCAATAGGACAATGGCATATGGGCTTCTATCAACAAAGCACGAACAACCTCCAACAAGTGACATTTTTTCCTCTCGGCCACCCCATTCTGCTGAGGTGTATTGGAACAAGTAGTTTGATGAATAGTTCTGTGTGCTTCCAGATACTGCTGAAGTTTAGAACTCAAATATTCACCTCCATTGTCACTACGGAGAACCTGAACTTGTGCATTGTACTGATTACGAACCATGTTATAAAATTTTTGAAATAACAAGTTTACTTCACCTTTAGACTTCATTAAGCACACCCAAGTCATCCTGGTACAATCATCAATAAAAGTAACAAACCAACGTGATCCACCCAAGGTAGTGACTTTAGACGGACCCCAAACATCAGAATGTATGACCATAAAAGGCACTGGACTTTTATTCAAAGTTAATGGAAAAGAAGCACGATGACTTTTTTCAAGTTCACAAACTTCACACCGGAAACTAGAAACATCAAAGTTTCCAAATAAACTAGGAAATAATTTCTTTAGGTAACCAAAGGAAGCATGCCCCAAACGTCGATGCCACAACTAGATTTTAGATTTCTTCTTCTCCCCCTCAAAGCCATCCACCATTAGAGCTTGACACAGCTTGTTGGAACTCTTTGACACCAAGTCCAAGTAATACAACTTCCCTCGCCTAATACCACAACCAATCATTTGCCTCATTCGGATGTCCTTAAACACACAAAAATCAGGCCAAAAAATTACAACACAAAGTAAAGCAGTGGTGATTTGGGAAACTGACAACAAATTGTAACCCAAAGATGGAACAACTAAAATAGAATCTAGATTCAAAGTATCAGTGAGAGGTAAGGATCCTTCTCCAATAATTGGGGTTGAAGAGCCATTGGCAGTGGACACAAATTTTTGTGAGGATGGTTTAAGGGATGAGACCTATCTAGAATCAAATGTCATATGATCCATAGCACTAGAATCAATTATCCATGCACTATTAGAAACAAGTGTAGACATATTTAAAAACTTACCACCATTACCTGCCGCTGCTGCTAATGTCAAGAACTGTCCAGCAACATCATCCGCTGTCTTTGTTTCAACAAATGCAGCACTGGAGGTATTCTTTGAATTCTTCTTTCGTGAATCATGGCTATGAGCCCACCATTCCAGATACCCCACAAGTTCAAAGTAGTGACTTTTGGTATGACCCGTTTGATTGCAATGGTTGCATTTGTAGGTGGATTTATCAGCACCATTAGTGATCTTAGACGGGGTTTGAGAAGGTCGGTTCTAAATAGATCAGTTTTGACTCACCATGGCTAAAGATTCAGTCTTTTCTGGTTCTCTAATCATCATTTTGCATTGAATAGATTCACGACGGACCAATGCATAACATGCTTCTAATTCGGGGATAGGATCCTTTCTCAAAATTTCACCATGGACTTGTTCAAAGTCACCATCTAATCCAACAAGAAAAATATGCACCCTTTGTCACTGAACTGATTTTTGGTAAGATTCAACATCGTTCTCACTTTCCATGATCACCTTATCACGATGATCCAACTCACCAAAAATCTCGGTTAATTCTCCATAATACACAGAGAGTGTTCTGCCATTTTGTTTGGCAGAGAAAGCCCTCTGATTCAAGACAAACACCTGCAATTCATCTACTCCATCATAAAAAGCCTTAGAAAGAGCTTTCCAAATATCTCAAGCGGTGGGTAAGCGAATGTATCGCTTCATAATTTCTGGGGACACAGATATCAACAACCATCTCTTGACCTTTTGATTGTCTGCATACCACTTCTCATATCCATCATCCTTCTCGGTAGGTGGCTATGAATTACCATGAATGAAAGAGAGTTTCTCCTTCTTAGCAATATGCATCTCCATGATTTGAGACCACAAATCATAGTTTGTTTCATCGAGTACAATCCCTGCCTTGAATGATGAACCTTCAGATTGAATAATAATGGGAGCAGATTTGGCCGATTTGGTCTCAAATACTTCTGAATCTAAATCGGCCATAGCTCTGATACCAACTTAAAAAATAGAAATCAAGTAGAATATTTTTCATTCTCTATCTTTACAATAAAACTGTATAGGTACATATATATTTTTCTGGATCCTACAATCAAGCTGTGATATAGCTACATTGTCTAAAGGATAGGAAAGAATCATTTAGGAAAGAATTAGAAAGGAAATAATCTGAAATCAGTTTTAGGAAAGAATCATTTAGGAAAGAGTCAGAAAGGAAAGAATCCAAAATTAGCTTAGGAAAGAAATCATTCCAATATCGCAACATTTGTGCAGTCCAAAACAAAGTAAAAGAGGTGGGGCTTATGGGGTCTTAGAAACTAGCCCTTTCACGCTCTGCTAAGAAATGGATAGGGTTTCACCAACAGACAGATACATCAAGGGGGGAATCTTTGCTAACATCCACCAAATAAATCTTTGTGGCTCTGAACGAGGAGGCAGATGAAGAAATGGTGCACAAATTGGCATTTTTCTCTAAGTTGGATTTAATTAGATGATTTAGAGGCTTTTGGCCAAGTTTACAACAATTGAATGCCTGGATTTTTGACAACTGGAGAGCCCATGCTTGTCAGTTATGTTAAGGTTTATCATGTAGCAAAGGGGTTCTTCATTTTTGTATTTGAAAAGCTCCAAGATAGAAACATGATTTTGAACAAACAAGTTTGGTGTTGGGAAGAGAAGTATGCACTAATGTTGAAACCTTGACACCTAGATTTCAATTCAAGTACTGAAGTGTTTGACAAAACTCCAATTTGGGAAAGGCTTCCTAACCTCCCACTCCATTTAAGGTTTGATTCTTCATGTCTTGAGGCAATTGGGGACTCGTTGGGGAGCTTTCTGATAGGGGATGAGAGCTCCTCAAACCTATACCACTCTACTTTTGCACGCATCCTAGTGAAAATGGCCACTACAGAAGGGGTTCCTGCATAAATTAAAATTAAAACTTGCAAAGGATGCTGGGTACAGACATTGGATTATGAAGGAATCTCTTTCAGATGTAGAAAATGCTTTCAAACAGGTTATATGGCTGCAAATGTGACAAAGTGAGATCCCAGAAGGAAGCCTCTTGGTGGAAAGATGCTACTTAGAAGCACTATAGGATGGAAAAAAGGGGAAAAATTAGCTTCTCACAAGTAGTTAGGGGGAGCAGGTAGAAAATTCTACATGATATACTTTGCAGGATGTGCATCTAGCACCAAACAAAAAAATTACCAATTTGGCGGGGGCGGAAAGGGAGTTACAACAAAGCACTATTTTTTCTACTCCCGAGGGAAAAGAAAAATATAATTCAATGGGCGCTCATGCTCTAGAGACATATGTGTTAGAGTAATAGTACATTTGCATTTATAATTAAATCACTTTGGTTTAATTATTAAAGCTCACTATTATTCTATTCACTTAAGCATGTCATTTGTAGGTGCATAATAATTAATATGTTTATTAATTATTAATGCACAAACCTAGCATTTTCTGGCTTTAGGGTTTCTTACCTTATATGCCGCCTTTGTATCATTATTTTTCACACTCTTTTGAATATAGCTTTTTGCTCTGCCATTTTTTAGCATAGAAGGGTTTCTTGTCTTTTGCTTCCTTGCTTCCTTGCTTCAGGTCTTCTTGCAGCATACTCTCAAACCTTCTTTGGGGCAATTTTGAGCACTTTTGGTATTTTAGCCATATCTTGAGCATACGATATCAGATTTTTGACTTCTTATATTGTTTGAAAGCTCTTTTTGAGCTCTATCTCATTATGTAGGTTTGATTTTCTAGTTTTTCATTTTTGATGTCTATTTTTCCAGTCAAAGTTAGAACTTGTGTTTTTCAGCACTCAGTTTGTTTCATGTGAAGAGTTATCATGGGTTTTTCTTCTCACCCTTCTGTTGTTATTCTAGAACGGGGTGATTATGAGTCATGGGAAAAGGGTATACTTACACATTGTAGGTGGCTTAATATTTTGCCTTATTTGTATGATCTCATACCTAAACCAGCCACTTCAGAGGGACAATTAGCATGGGATATTATTAGAGATCACATAGTAGGAATTATAGTGTCTAGTGTTGATCATGACACTGTGTTGGCTATATCAGACATTGATTATCCTCACCCACTTTGGACACATCTTTTGGAGATACATGGAGACCCTAATCTCTCTCCATTCCTAGAGGATCCTACTTCAGATTGTCTCATACCCATTGCTTGGAGAGAGAATACACCCTTTGATCGTGATACTTTAGTGGAGCTTGAGTATTTAGAAACCCTTACATGTTCCAATGGATCAGAGGCTTGTCTCATAGTTCCCACTCTTCAGATTGAGACTTCATCAATATCTCCTGTTGCTCCTGATTCTGTGCAGTAGGAAATCATACATCTTCCAAAAATAGATACGTTGGACTCTTATGTTGCAAACATATCTTTCTTGTTTGTTGAGTCTTTTACTGCAGATTTGGAGGATTATTTTGAGGACATTCATCTCCTCTACCTTGACAGTCAGGTTATCACTATTTCCCACCATTATCCGTGCATTCTGCGGTTGCATTTCAGGATTCTCCACATCAATTTGGATTTGGCATCATTTGTTTCAGTTCAGACAGAGAGATTCTTCAGCATCCGATCATGGCACACATCCTAAGATAGGTTTGGTTCATCACTCTTCACAATCTTTCTTTGACATTGTCCTTTGGATTCGTTTCTTCCCAAGGGGAGGAATATCATTTTTTGCTTCAGGATCTCCTTTTGGATTCTACACCAGGCATCTACCATTGTGACAGGAGTTTCTTCAATCTAGGGGGACTTTGGTGTCTCATCCCTCTCTCATTGGGGGGCTGGTTGTACTTATGGTCTTGAGAGAGTTTCTTGAGCCATTTCTTTTCTGCATTTTTCTATCTCTTTTTGGAGAGGTGTTTTTTCCACTGGGTTTTCTTCTTTGCCTCCAGTTTACAGAGATTTCTTTGTTTTGGGTACCTGATCAAGCCTTGTTGTCGGGACCCTCTTTTCTTGCTTTCATAGCTGTGCTAGGTTAGTTTACCTCCTGAGCTTCGCTTAAGGGGGGGTGTTAGAGTAATAGTACATTTACCTTTATAATTAAATCACTTCAGTTTAATTATTAAAGCTCACTATTATTCTATTCACTTAAGCTTGTCATTTGTAGGTGCATAATAATTAATATGTTTATTAATTATTAATGCACAAACCTAGCATTTTCTGGCTTTAGGGTTTCTTACCTTATATGTTGCCTTTATATCATTATTGTTCACACTCTTTTGAATACAGCTTTTTGCTCTGCCATTTTTGAGCACAGAAGGGTTTCTTGTCTTTTGCTTCCTTGCTTCGTTCTTGTAACAGGTCTTCTTGCATGCAGCTACTCTTGGGATTCGGTACTATTTTTATCTATTCCTACAATATGTATTCAGGGAAGATCAGGGCCAATAAGAATTTTTAGAGACATAAGATCATGTGTGGTTTCCCGACAATAGTTTTGTTGGTTGGGAGACTGAGGTTGCTCAAGTTGAGGATGGTTGACATGCCATGAAAATGAAAAAGGAAAGGAAGTCAATGGATGCATATTTTGATATGATCCTTCGATCTCACTCTAAGACAAGGGACAAAGGTCAAGATCATTAGGTGTACTTCTCGTAGGTCTAGTGTGTTGCTACCTTATGTGATCTATTAATGCATCTCTTTGTTTATCCTAGTTCAGGGATGGGGTACCCTTGTTGTTACTATTCTTGGACCGGGCCAAGCATTTCCCAGTTAATAATTATTAATAAAATAAACCTTTTACCAACCAAAAAAAAAACTTTATATATTTCTCTTCATATATTCCTTTGTTGATTTGATGTTTTATAAGTTAAGGAGCAACATTGAAAATTTCTAGAGGAGCTAGTCTCCCATTGAATTCAATAGCAATAACAAAGGAAGTTGGGCTTTGGTTAGTATGGGGGTTGTGCACTCTCATTCGATAATGTTCCTTTCAGGATATTTCATTGATTTATAAAGAGTGGTGTAAATACCATTATACTTTCATCAATAATTAATACTTCCTTGAATATTGGTGCAACACCAACCCTAATGTTGAAATTTATGAAACAAAACATTTGAGATGTATAGATTCTTCAACCCTCAAATTGGCTACCATCCCAAACAATTTTTAAGACGCTCTTACAACTTGTTACATTCTCAAATCCACATACATCTCTAGAGTAAAAAAAACTATATTTTGTAAGTTTTACTTCAATGTTTTCCACTCATTTTAGTGTCCATCTCTTATATCATGCCTAAGTCTCATTTCACTCAATTATAAGTCTTGAATCACTCAATAATGTGTTAAACAACTCAACATCAAAAAAATTTATTGCAAACTTTACATTGCTCTTTTTCATTGTTTTTGTATCTTTTTAGAATTGGCAAATCTAAATCTTACCTACTATGTTTTTAGTAATGGCTAGATTTTGATAAAATGATTATTTAAAAATACAATTATATGTTGTTTACTTGTAGTCTTCTCATTGTGTAATGAACAACGAACAAGGTAATGGTTAAAATAATTTAATGAATCTCTTACACTTACAAAGAAGTGATAGTTGTGAATCCATGCTTATATTATATAACCTTACACATATCTAACATGACAAATAGAAGGGAATGATATATTACATATTTATAATTATAACACGTTTTTTTGAGGCAACACAGATCCATAACATTATTTATAAAGTAAAATATCTCTTGATTCAATAACATTTAAGGCATGCACATAAGATCTAAAGATAATGAATACATTCAAAGATACATGTGTGAAATAAAATCTTAAATACAAGAATTGTGAAAATTAAGTAAACATCATTTCATTCAATATTTTTATCTCATTTATAATTTATTGTGCATTTTTTCTAAATATGATTATTAAGAATAAGTTAAAAATTTACCTTATGGTTTCATTGAATACAAATACTAATACGTTTCCATATCATTGATTAACTCAAAGGTACTAATTAAACTAGTTCACTTTTTTGCTCAGAAAATACAACAAAGAATACAAATACTAATACGTTTCCATATCATTGATTAACTCAAAGGTACTAATTAAACTAGTTCACTTTTTTGCTCAGAAAATACAACAAATTAATTAAATGAAATGTATTATTTATGTCAAACCTAAATATCACTTTCATCTAATAATTCTTAAATTAAATTAAAAATTAAGATCAAAATCTTATTGATTAGATATTATATTTAAATAAATAAGATCATGTCTTCTGCATAAATCCAAACGAAAAATTGAATGATGAAAAACAAACTTCAAATTTTCATCGTTTTGACTGCAAAAAAGAAACTCAGCCTTTGTCCTTATTTTACGGATGGCAATTGCCCGGAGAAAGAGAAGGTCTGCCAGGAATATTTGTTGATTAATTTTCTCATTGACTGGAAATTCGCTGCGTATCTGACGTAGATAATACGCGTCTTCAAATTCATTGGTAGGTAGAAAAATGAAAGAGTCATAAGGTCCATAGTTTTCAGTTTTGGTCAATTGATGGAAGTTCTATATATTCAAAGTCATATAAAACCGGCCAGAAACCATGGAAATATGTACAACGGTTCAAACATGGTGAGAAATTTTAAACCGTTTGATTTCTATTATCCTAAAAATAGGAAGGATAGTCTTTTTTTCACATTAATAAGATGTAAAATTGCTATCCATGTGATTTTTGAATTAGCTGATGTTTAATTAGATTATTAGTAAATGTTTTTTTTTTGACTGAAATTATATTTAAAAATAAAAATTGAATACATTAATAAACACTTGATCTTGTACTTGTTATAGCTGCTCTTACATATGCAGATTACATATAATAGATATACTCTGCAACATTCTTATAAGAACTGAAGATATACACCTGAAAATACATATCGGACACTGATATGTTATAGTTTGCAAGTAAATGACTAATAATATAAAGCAAAACAACAAAAGTGTAATATAAAAGTAGTAGATGTCCTCAAAACTTTTGAGTCTTGTAACTGCACAAATGGCTAGAAACATCAAGATATTAGCACAACTATAAACAAAAGGAATGCCCATCAACCTTATCCAAATCTATATAGTATAAGAGAATTTGACAAGCTTATCACCATCTCCTTTGAGCATCACAAACTTGATAGTAGGATTTTGAGCAACATCATGCATTATGGCTCCTCCATCCTCATATTGCATGTTGTCTATTTCATCAACTTGTTCCCACATATTCCCTTGTATACTATGAAAACCACATACTATTATGCCTTTGACCATTTCACGACTCTTTGCAGCCCATATAGACACCTTAAGGTTGGTATAATACATTGGTGAAGGCCACTATTTAAGTTTTGTACTTGGAAACCTTGAGGAAGACCTTTGTTCCAAGCATTTCTATTGCGAGTGTGGATAACTTGTACTTTATACTTTTCCTCAAAAGCATTAAGTTGAGCCTGCAAGTCTTCAAGAGTCTTTCTAAGCCCAACATTAGCCTAGAGAGCATCTTGAAGAGTAAGGATATGTGGACGAAAATCCGCATAGATGATCAATGACTTGATTTGAAAGGAGAGGAAAGTGCATGAAAAGGAAACGATGCATCTTAATCTCCAAATGTGTTTTAGAATTATGTGTCTAAAAGATTGAGTAATGATATTGTGTGCTGAAGAGAGACCAAGCAAGGCAATTTTCCAAGACCAAGCCCAGGGGAATAATGTATGAAAGGTGGAGAAGAACCAACTCTAGAGACATGTTAAGCATGGGAGCAAAACCAAAAGGCATGCTTGATAGTCTCTTTTTTAGAGAAAAAGGGGCATGATGGTGGGGGGTGATAAATGAAAGCCTATCACCAATAGGAATTTTAACGTGGATAATTTTCCATGCTGACAACTGGGCTTGAGCATCATCGACTTTAGACTTCCAAATAAGGGAGCTTAACTTGTTCCATCTTGGTCTACTAAGCTTGTAATACTACTTGAGATTGAGCAAGTGAGCTAAGGACGTGGAAGGAAGGAGTTGTTTGTACACATATCTGAGAGGGAAGCTTTAAATCTTTTTATTTCCTGGTCATTTCCATCCTTAAGGAAGTTATCATGACAAGCAATAGACAATAGGTCCACCACAACTCAGGTTTAACAAGTTGTTGGATTCTTTAGATTGAGCTATTGTAGGCTAAAGAAAGTTGAAATTGGGCTTTAATTTGGTGCAATTATTTCCAATCAAACTTTAGCAGGTCTCATAAGTCTCTAAAGAATTGAATACCTTTTTTAAAGTGGCCTCTATGCTTTAGGTAATTGATATTAGCTATAGGACTTTTGTTTTTCTAGACCAACTGATTCCACCGAATGAAAGAAGAAGCAAAACTTATCCCATGACTTAAATCTGATCATATCAAGTTAAAATTTCTTTATGTGGTTTTCCATGCTCTCAAAATGGAGTTGAAGGGGGCAGATTCGTGGGCTTTGAAGAAGGGAGTGAGTAGGAGATTATCCTTCATGTGGACCAAATTCCAAGATCATCCATTAGTAGTCATTTGTATAAGTGTTGAGATATATATTTCCAAAGAGCATATCCATCCAAAGGTCTCACAATCCATTTTGAAGTGAGGAAAATACCTTGAGTATATGTGTCTATAATTCCCAACCCTCCTTTATCTTTTGGCTGGATGCAATGAGTCCAAAAACTAGCCATAAAACTTTTAATATTTCCTCACTTAGCCATTGTTTGTTGATAGATTCAATTATGGAGCATGTATAGCGGCGCCACTAGTAGTTGGGATCGTGATTTTGGGGTGCATAGCTATAGTTCTAACGCCAATAGGTTCCCCAACATTCTCATTTGTAGTAGTGAGGTTTGATAAAATTCATTCGCAATAGGGGGGTCTAACAAACTGAAGAAACTGATGAAAGATCAGATTCACAGAACCCGAATACACCTGCATGCAAATGACCTAATACAAAGATGAAGTATGAATACGAAAAAGCATAACACAGAAGTTGCTCAGAGAGTGAGAGCAAAAAATCTTAACTGCCTTAATGAAAGAGAAATACAAAGTTCGACCTTATAAAGGTGAACAAACCCTAAAGACTAAAAGCTAGGATGCGCATTATTAATTAATAACTAATTAATGATGCACCTAAGAGAAAGCATAAGCAAAAAGAGTAATAATACTCTAACACAAACAACCTCCTTTGGTTGTATCTACCTTAGTGCTACCACATTTCCTTGCCTTCTTTTCATATTTTTGGGTTTGATGTTAAGCCTTGATTGGACTCCATGGAGTGTTGTCTGGAACACGTAAGATTCTATTAGATTCTCTAGTCTTCAATCATAGTTTAGGCATGGATAGTCACTTAGGGTTAGGATTGCAGGTTGTGTTCACATTCAACAATTCCTTGCCAATTAGTTGTAAATGTTAATTATAGAGGACATTCAAGACCATTTATATGGGACTTTTAAGTAATTATGTAATTGATTGGTTTTATTTTTTTATGTAATGATCCATTTGAGGTAGTCGTCGATCTATAAAAAGTGGTGAAGCTCCCATTTTACTTTCATCAACAACAAATTCTTTCTTAAATGGTGTTACATCAACCCTAATGGCTAAATTTACAACACAAAACACTTGCTAAGGATGAATTTTTTAACCCTCAAATTGACTACCACATTGAACAAAATTATTTTCATGCTCTCGCAGCTTAAAATGTGCTCAAAGCCACACATGTCTCGAGTAAAAAGAGTATACTTCATACTTTTTACTCTATTTTATAATAGGTCCATAGGTCTCATTTCATCAATTTCTAGCCATTGTATCATGCTTAGATTTCGTTTCATCGAGTTCTAGGTCTCAAATTCCTTAATAATTTGCCAAACAACTCAAGCTATATTAAATTTGATACAAAATTGACATTCCATTTTTTAATTATTGTTTTAGCTTCTTAGAAACTAGCACACCCTCATTAGTGTTCCTTGAAAAAATTGATTCGCTCTCCCTCCAAAAAAAGTACCATGCTTTTACTAATGGCTATTTTTCCAAAATGCTCTCTCTCTCTCTCTCTCTCTCTCTCTCTCTCTCTCTCTCTCTCTCTCTCTCTCTCT
>MU225727.1:338312-363355 GCA_018584345.1 Thuja plicata
CTCTCTCTCTCTCTCTCTCTCTCTCTCTCTCTCTCTCTCTCTCTCTCTCTCTCTCTCTCTCTCTCTCTCTCTCTCTCTCTCTCTCTCTCTCTCTCTCTCTCTCTCTCTCTCTGTGTGTGTGTGTGTGGTCTATTGTATTATATTCAATCTCTATACCAATGTTTCTTCACAATTACTTCACTACAAATTATCAAGTTGTGTGAGCTTCATTGAAGACCTAGTTTAAATACATCCTAGCTCCTTGAGCTTACTCTTAGTGTCTTCTTGTTCTTTCTACTATGCTTCCTCCAAAGTATACTAATTATTTGCTCCATTACAAAACTCCTTGTTGCAAAATGCTACTTGCAAACCAATAGGCTAGAGAATGACTATAAATATTTGTAAATCTATTCTGTAAATCTAGAGAATGACTATAAATATCTGTAAATCTATTTTTGTCTTAGTTTTTAAGTTATAAATATGAGATCATCCACATGTTTATGTTGAATATCATTACTTTTTTAGATTAGCTCGAATTAACTAGTTTATGAAATATTTTGATTTCTAGGTTTACGTTTCATAGTTAAAATGTTTAAACTAAACAACCCGAGAAATCCAAAACCTATCTTTCATTATTCTTAAGTAGCTACTAGAGGACAAGTAGTACCATGAAGTCCAACAAGAGTTATAATCATAGAGGGCCTTTAAGGGACATATTATGGGTTATTCTTTGGAGCTAGATGATACTTTTTTTTATCTGTGTGGGTATATTTATGCACCTATTATAAGGGATCTATGCACCTATCATATTTATGCACCTATTATAAGGGATCTATACATAATAGGTTTTGATTCACTCTCTTAACACCTTATGCAACACAATGAAAAGCATTCACGTGCATCTTTGATATTTGTAAGATTGAGTTGGTTTAGTACATGATATCACAAGATTTTTAACCTATTTTTTTTCTAAGTTGTAGAGTGTCAAGTCCAAGAAACATGTTGTAGTAGGATTTATTTTTGATCACAAGAGCATGCAATAGAAATGAGATACCATTTATACGAAATTAATTGTGTCTCTTCCTTTGTTGCCATGTTGCAATAAAATAATCATGATGACAGCAAATAAGTTGATTAAAGTGACACACATATTTACTACAAAGATCACTTACAATGTCAGGAAAATGGATAAGATATTCTTGTACAACATGATTAGGTTTCATCATGGATTATCTTGGATGGAGATCTTATTTTCACATCTAACTTTTTTACTTATTAAAATCGAGCATTAGGCACCTACTCAAATTTAATCTAGTGTATCATCCAAGGCGCATGAATAGCTTGAGAGGTTGAATTAGGTGTTGGAGGATATGTTTCATATGTAAACGATGTACTAGCAATCCAACAATAGGCTTGTATCTATTTTATGGAGTTCGTGCATACAACAATTGTCATAACTTCTGAGGTATGATAAAGTCCTTAGAGCTTTATCATTAGTCATATAGAATATTGTTGATTTAGGATCAATTTATGAGCAAGGTTTTTATTGGCCCTATGATCCTGCACATAATGACGATTGTACAAATCATCAAACAAAGTAAGTTGATGCAAATGGTGCTAGGAAATTGTGTGTTGTACACCTTGTATTATGTTTATAGTATTAAAGTGTATTTATTTATGTTGTACCCATGGAATTTAGGAAAGCAAGCATCACATAAGTTAGACATTAATTAAGCCACTTTGTATGTTGTATACATAAATTGGGACGAATATTTAATGTGTGTTGCATGGTATTTAGCTATGAAATTGATGAGAAAACCCTTCTTTAAATGTAAAAATAATGTTCATCTAGGTTATGTTTTTTTTAATCATTAGTTGTTGGTTTGTAATTTTGTTTGTGCGTTATTTGGGGTTAAAAGAAAATGGTCCTTGTGAATGTGAAAATGGTCTTGATGCGCACAAGTGATCTTATAATTTGTGGGTCTCATCTCATTAATTATTATAGTCTGAAACTAGTTCACCTCAATCTTCTAATGTCTAAATGTTGCAAGGATTGGTGGTGTTCAAAAACACCTTTTAAGAATTTGTTGGATTACAAGGATTGTGTTTTCCTTGATCAAGTCCCAATGGAAAGACTTTACAAATTTAAGTGAACTGTTTGAGGGCACCAACCAAGTATCTTAAGGATCTAGGATGATAATCTCTGATAAAACTCCTATAAATTTAAATAGAATACTTGCATATATGTTTAATCAATGACGCTAGCATACTTCTTGTAACTCCTAGCCCATTTCAAATGAATGAGTAAATGTCCTTAAATACAACAACTAAACATAAAATTTGAGATAACATACTTCCTCATAAAAGTCAACATGATTTTAATTAAAAGTTTTAAAAATGTGAAATATTAATGGATGAATACGCAAGTAACCTAAATCAAATTTAGACCCTTATACTTATTAACAATAAAACAGACCCAAACATTTCAAAAAGCAGGAATACAAAAATATATCGATGATATTTTTACCATGATTCAAAAATTAATTGTCAATGATTATTTGATTGTTTAACAACCTACCCCCAAACAAATCTGTTTTTCCTCCTCTTTCGATTAAAAAATAAAGAAATTCGTGGAATACAACGATAATCTTAGATTACCATTCACTTTTTCTGCACTATTTTTTCGAAATGAAGCCGATAATTTTTTTGCGTAACAAAAATATGAAACATTTAACAGTGAGAAACCAACTTCAAATTTTCATTGTTTTGACTGCAAATTGTCAACAGTACCTCCTTATTTTTATGATCTCCAATGTCTGGACAAGAAAAAATTGTCTGCCATTATTATTGTTGAATTTATGATTGACAATTTTCACGTTGACGTAGATAATACGTATGTTCAAATTCATTTTGTAAGTAGAAAAATTTAACAGTCGAAAGGACCATAGTTTTCAGCTTCAGTTAATTGGTGGAAACACGCATATTGCAATTACAAACCGTTGGAAACAACTTCCATAGTTCACACAGACAGAAAATTTCAAGCTCAAAAAAATTATATAGAGTTGGTAAGGTTTATTCCTATAATAATTGTTTTTTATTATTAGTCTAGGCAGGGATTAATGTTTTCATCTCAACCAAATTGCATGAATCTTATTTCGGTGAATGTGCAGGACAGGGAAAAATTTAGACTTTATGTCCATACCCTGTTCCAAAGCTCCCATATTGGCACACAGATAGGAAGGATGCTGGCAAAGGTTGTGGAATTTGGCTTTACAACTGCCAATTGCATTTGCTTAAAAGTTTCTAAAGCATTTTCAACAAATCCATTTTGTGCATACTCTACAGTCATGGCATTCTATGAAAGCACATTTCTTTCATCCATTCTGTCAAATGCTTATCGTGCTTTGTGTATGCTTCCACATTTTGCATACATGTCTACTAGGCACTAATTTGAAGCCGAAGATCATAGACATCCTGGTGTTACTCCATAGGATCAGAGGTGAGAGTGAGGCACTCAACTTTGTTGATCATCACTTCTTCTTGGTTTAGGTAATCTGTTCCCAACACCACTTCATTGATTGGGCCATCATGGTAAGTGAGAAACTTTCGGAGGCCCTAGATAGAGCTAAGTGCCAGAATGAATTTTATATGTCTTCAGTCCTGTTGTATATTCTGGCAACAATCCAAATTTGGCCAGGTCTTCCTAGATTAGAGGAATTTCCTGATGATGTTAAGAGTTACAAATTTTTCCCCTTTTTACAATTACACAACAGTTATGCAGAGTACCTTCGGGTTAATGATGCATTTACAATGAGATTGTGTAGGGAGCTACAAGGCTATCTAGAAAGGAGATTCTCCCCCGAAGCCATGACTTTCATCAGCCAATTTGGATGCAATTTTATTCAATTCGGATATTTCTCATACCTTCGTCTTGCAGGTTTTGATGACTTTCCTTTGAAGCTGCCCATATATCCTATGGATATGATTGTGCTAGTGGAGGTGATGAGGTGAGCGTTGCAATTGAATTTGATATGTGCCGATGCCAAGAAGAAAGGCTACGACTTCCCCATGACTATCGATGCCTACAGTTGTGCTTCCTGGTCTGAGGCGAAGAATGTCCTAAAGGCATTCTCCAAGAGGTTTTCATTGGAAACCTATGATGTTCTGAGGCCACAATATGATCCAGTTAATTATGCTCATGATTATTTGCAAATGAGCCGAGCTAACCACCATGTAGATGACATTGAAGACTACTGGGCCAATTGTAGAGATGATCTGGAGAGTAGAGATAGGTTCTATGCCAGATTAACCATTAAACAAATCAAAAAGTTCAAGGTCAATTTTGCATTTGAAGAGTTACTAGATGACGGCCAGCACATGTATGATAATACCTATCTTGAGAAGATCAAGCCTCTCTCCATCAGTTCCGAGCCCATGTTAGACCAAGCCGTCGGTGACTTGAAGACTCTAATGAGTGGTATTTATAAGAGGATAGAGCAGTGGGTTGAATGGACATGCAAGAAGAAGGAAGAGGTTGGAAAGGAAGCCTCCTACTCAAAGGACTCCGACAAAGGATTCCTCCAACATCGCAACAACTTCTTTGGTAGTACTCCCAACAATGGCCAAGAGTTCTTCTCAACCAGCTGGTGGAGGCGATGAACCTCCTGAAAAGGAAGTTCAACCAAAGAAGACTTGTGGAGGAGGTTCACTCCCAAATATTGGAACAACAGAGGAACCCACCAAGGGTGCAAAACCAGAGCAGTCAGCAAAAGCAGTCACTGTAGATGTACCGGTTGACACCTCAACCCAGGATTCTCCAAGGCGAGGGTCCCTCGCCATAGTGGAAGTGGGTGAAGATACTCCTTCAACCAAAAAATCAGAAGAGGAGGTCAGGAAAAAGAAGAAGGTGCTTCAGTAGCCAAATTGGTGTCCTCTTCTCCTACCTTGGTAAATCCATTTGCTTCTAGACCAAAGGCTACACCCCCATTCATAAGGAAGTTGTTCATTGAGGAGTTGGTTTCTGCCAACAAAGTTACTAGTGCAGAATCATGGATAGAGAATACTTTGGAATGCAAGAGGATGGGGGCGGAATAAGGGATTTCCAGCAAAGACACTTTGTCATGAGCCTTTCAGCCCAAGGCCACTATGAGTAAACAGAAGAAAGTGAAGACGATGTCTACTCTAGGTCGTGACCCTGAGACCGAACACTTCACTATGGAAGTGGCCAAGCCAACCAAGGAAGGTAGATTCAAAGATATGATCGCTTCAGATTTTTAGTTGTAGTCATTTGATATGGGGTTGGCTCGTCATGACACCAAGGTGGACTGGTGGAAGTCTACTAATGTGGTGATAAAGGAAGAACTCGACGAGCTCAAGACTGCCAAGGTTCAACTGAAGGAAGAAGTGGCTGAACTGGAAAATTTCATAAGATAGCTCCTCACTCCGATTGCAAGTATCCCCAGCACCCAAACCACCTTTGATCCCAGTGCGGTGGAGGATCGAGCTATATTAGCCAAGTTACAAGAAGATAGGCACTTCGCACAGATCGGCAAGGGATGGGTTGAGAGACTCAAATCTGAAGGGTTGGAAGTTGTCGAGTAGTTGGGTAACACTCTCTTGAGGTTGGAGACAGAAAGGAATAACATTGAGAAGAATTTGCAAACTCTCGCATCTGAGAGAGTGAAGTGCTAGGAGTGCATAGTGACGCTCCATGTAGCGGTAAAGATGAAGACCAAAGAGGCATTGAAAGCCAAGATTCTGTAGAAGGGAGATGAACCTCTAATCGAGTGGCTTCAAAGTCTAGAGTTTAAAATTGAAATGATTATCCAGGCTGAGATGGGGTTGCAGCAAGTAGACGTTAAGGTCAAAGAAGAACAAAACAAAGACTTCAAGATTTTGCAAGGTTTGCATATAGAATCACAAACAAGTGGAGAAGGTAAGGAAATGATAGGACTGGCCAATATGCAGAAATCATTCTCTGATTATGTAGACAAGTTGTTAGAGCCATCTTCCACCCACTTGGACAAAGTGCCAGAGCTTCAACAGTTGCGTGGATGTATTTACAAAGCCATGGAAGAATTGAAGGATCAGATAGATTCAATTAAAAGTCTGGCTAAGGGTCATTCGAGGTGGCTCATCCAATACACCAATGTCCACGTTAATAGACATGAGGAACTCAGCAAAGTTATCACTGGCTATAGAGCTAAATTAGGCAAAGGGAGCGAAACCAAAGCTTAAGTAGATTCTCTCTTTGTACTAAATTTTGATCAATGTTGTAACAGATAAACTTTTGGTTATCAATTCTAGTTGGTGAAGTTGAACCGTTTTGGTTACCCCCTTTTGTAACGGCCCAATCTGGGACTCTATATGTACTTTTTCCAAAATCAATAAAAAGGTCGGCTAAATTTTACTGAGTCAAATTTGTATGTTTAAATACCATTGTTTTATCTATTCCATTTGCATTGCATTTATCTTTCTGTTGAATTCAGATGTTTCTTTGAAGTTAGATTTACAATATGTGTTCGAACCAGAGCTCTATATTATGATTTGATACAATTAGCTAAAGGGGAAATTCGTTGTTATCTTAAGTTTGGGAAACTTTCTTGTGATATAGATCGATTCATTGTCATTCCATCATTAATCTTCAGTCTTGCATCTGCACTTTCAGTAGAAGTTCATGCATTACCAATTTTGGGAGTTAATGTGATTGATGATATCTTAGAGTTGGCTAGATTTAGAGTTGAATACTTCCTGCCCAGGCTATTTCCTGTCTAGGTTTAGCTTGGTTTACCTCTCCTGTTCTCGGGTCAAGAACATACCCCTGTTAGACAAGGAAAGAACAAAATTCACTGAAAATCATTCATATAAGGGAGCTGTGCCTTTAAATTAAGAGGGAAATTAGTTTTTCAATAACAATTTTCCAACTTTTGTATTCGATTGTTCTTAAGTACTTTGGGTATTTTAGGGTTAAATTTAAAAGAACAATCTGTTTACCAACAAAATTTTGGTGACTCTGCTGAGGAGATGAACAATCATTATAACCAGAAGCATATCATGGAGAAAGATGGTGCTTCCCCATGAAAACATAATCCCTATGCTCCAACTGAATCTTGGATTCCAAGATGATCAAGAAGATCTCATTTCCTCATTAAATACTTTTGTCTAGAGACTGAAAAAGCACTGAACATTATAGAAGTGCCACTCTTGTGCTAGAGCAAGAAGAAGCTAGAGTAGAAGCAATTGAAGAAGTTATCCAGAGGAGAAATTTAAGAAGGGTACAACACCAAGCAGAGCGTGAAGCTAGGCTACAGAATTAAGTTGAAAATCTGGAGTCTAAAATATTTCTCAGAAGTACAAGGAAAGAAGGTAACACAGACCTAGTCTTTGAGAGACTTGAGGGTATTAACTTTGCTCTTTTAGAAATACCTCGCTGAGGAAACAAAACTGCAAGGAGTCAGAGTAGACCTTCTTCACCTCTTAAACAAACTACTTAATTGTCCACCACTTGCCAAGTATTAACTTTGCACGGTGTAGTTGCCCCTCATGTTATCAATTTAACACCCTATCCACCCCAAGTAGCTATGGCACTTCCCTAGGCTGCCGCAGTCGGACCTCTGCAATTAGCAACATATAATCCTCTCCCTTCAGGTTCTAGAAAGAACTTCCCCAAATTTTCTAGAGACGAGAAAGTATCTACAAACGAGCACATTGTTGCATTCTTTGCTTCAGTCAATATCCTAGCAGTACAAGAGGAGGATGTGGCCGTCAGATTATTTGTTGAGACCCTCGTTGAAGGTGTTGCCGATTGGTTTCACCATTTACCTAATTCCTCTATCACATATTGGGCTTCCATGAGAGCTGCCTTTGAAAGAAGGTTTAAAACTGCTGAAGATGAGCATGCCCTATTGACGCAATTAAATTCCATCAAGAAAGAACCCTCTATCAGTATGAAGGATTTTATAGCTAAATTCAACAATCTTGTAAATCGTATTCCAGCAGCTAATAGGCCTACGACGGGAAATTTGAAAACATTCTTCATAAGTGCTATGCCGCCAGACATCAATTATGATCTAAGAAGGGTGAATCCTGCTGATTTGGATGCTACATAGAGAACTGCCGTAGAACTTGAAGACCATATGATCTCATTCGGGAAATGGAAAAGAGAGGTACAATCTAGAGCCAGTAGTAGCAATACTACGTCATCGAATGAGATGATTCAAAAATTGTCAAATGAATTCATCGCCTTCAATAGGAAACTCCCCAGATTTAATAATCCCTACCAGCGAAACTTTCAGGATCAGCCTGGGAGAAATAATGAGGGGAGGAATGTTGATGGAAAGGCGTTACAGTTAACTGCTCCACCACAGAGATTAGCTATAGAAGCTCCTCCTAAAAAATAAAACATGTGTGCAACTACTGATCACGATGGAGAGAGCTGCCCTAATGTAGCTCGTGCCTAGCAGATGCATTAGACTGATGAGTGGAATGTTGGAGTATCCAGAGCTGAACCAGATTCATACTCACATGGCGACTTTGAAAACTTATATTTAGAGTATGAATCAGATTCAGAGCAAGGAGCAACATGCTACGCTACCATAGACATGACCACTTATACAATCTTGACCCGGAGTCAGAAGGATAAAATCCCTGCTTCAACACCTCCTCTTAAAAATAATGAAATGTCTACCTCCTATTCTACGGAAGACAATCAAGGAGTGAGAATTCTACAACCAGGTAAGGAGCAAAGCTCTTTCGATATTATTCAATTTTGTAGAGATTCCAAAATTCAAATTTCCCCTATAGACTACCTTAAGTCTAATCCCATAGAATTGAAAAATCTAGTAGAATATTGTAAAGAAGGAAATCCAAAGTTAAACCAAAATGTCATGACTACTATAGAAAATGAGTCTATATTTGCAGAATCAAATAAGCAAGGGGAACCTTCTATTTTGGCCACTTTCCCAGGCCAGAAGCCTGACCCATTCTATGTGTCATTATATATTAATGGTTGCAAGTTGAGCAATTGCATAATAGATTCCGGAGCTTTAGATAATGTAATGCCATCTACTGTGGCTAAAGCTTTAGTTCTTACTCTCACTAAAGCCCATGGTAGGTGTTAGTCTATGGATTCCAAGCAAGTACCCCTGGTTGGCCAAATTAAAGATGCTCAAGTAGCTCTAGCAGAACACCCTGAGAAGAAGTTGTTGCTAACAATTCTTGTTGCTGATATACCCGCTAGTTACGGTTTGCTGTTAAGCAGAAGTTTTTGCAGAGACCTTGGAGGAGAGATAAAGATGGATTGGTCTCAAGCTTTAATCCCAGTAAGAAATAAAAATATCAAATTGGTTCCTGAGGAAAAAGCTAAGTTTACAGTGATGAAATCTGACGACCGTAAAGCCCAAATTCTGTATCAAGAAATGGAATTTGGTAACTATATGCTATTTACTAGTGATCTCGATGACGAAATGGAACCTGGAGAAGAGGAAAAGAAGTTTCCCACCGAAGAAATGCCACCACAGATTTGGACTCTTGAATTTGATGGCAGTTGCGAGTCGTAAGGATCCGGTATAGGTGTGGTCTTGATATCACCAGATGGAGTATGTGAGCCCATGGCTTACAAATTGGAGTTTGGGAACACCAACAATACTGCCGAGTATGCAGCCCTCCTGTTAGGGATCATCGCTACAAAGGAAAAAGTTTTGAAGATTTTAAGAGCTTGTGGTGATGCTGAGATGATCGTGTGCCAAGTCAAGAATCAATACTCCGTAAAAATCCATAGATTAAAAAATCACAGAAACAAAGTATGGGACGAAGTAGAGGCACTAGATGCATTCTTTATTAAATTTTTCCTGAGAGAATTAAATTCGAAGGCAGACTCCTTGGCCGTGTTAGCCGCGCTACTCCTCCCTCACCCAGAATTTAAAGATAAGAAGTACCAAGTAGAGATTTTATATCGACCATCTGTGCCCGATAATGTAGAGGATTGGCAAGTGTTCAAAGATGACCAGAACCTCCTTCTCTTTCTGGAAAGTGGTGGTGACTACCATAAAGATGTTCCTAACATAACTAAAGGAGATCGTCAGGACAAGCAGAAGAAAGATAAGTTCAATGTTATCCAGTTGCAAGGCAACATCATTCCTTCCCATTTGGTCACTCTTGAGAAGCTTTTCAATAGGCATGATACCTTTGTGAAGAAGAAGAGAATCGAGAGAGGTCCTACTACTGGTGAATATGAGGGAATGACCATAGGAACTAAGAAGGATCCCAAGATGATCAACATCAGGAAATGTTTTATTAAAGAGGAAAGGATCGAGGCAAGGAAACTCTTCCTAGAATACTAAGATGTTTTTACCTGGAGTTATGAAGATTTGAAGAGTTTTATGAACGGGAAATTCAAACACCAGATTCCTTTGAAACCTGAGGCAACTCCATTCAGATAGAAACAAAGGAATTACAACCCCAAAGTTGCTGATGCTATATTTAGGGAAGTTGATAAAATGCTCAAAGCAAGGATCATATACCCTATCCACCATTCTACTTGGGTAGAAAATATAGTACCAGTGAGGAAGAAGAACGGATAGATAAGAATCTGTGTTGATTTCAGAAATGTTAATCAATCCTCCTTGAAGGAAAATTACACACTCCCCAATATGAATCATCTTTTGCACATCGTGGCCAGAGCTAAAATGATGTCCATGTTAGATGGCTTCTTAGGGTATAACTAGATTGAAGTTGAGAAAGCAAACCAACATAAAATGACTTTCACTACTCCATGGGGCACCTTCGTATACTACAAGATGCCATTCAGATTAATCAACACTGGGGATACCTTTCAGAGAGGCATGGACCTTTCCTTTAGTGATATGAAGAACACAATCATTGGTATGTATCTGGATGACCTTACTGTATTCTCAAGGAAAACAGTAGATCACATAAATGACTTAAGGAGAGTTTTGCAAAGGTGTCAGGAAGACGGGATTTCATTGAATCCTAAGAAGTCAGTTTTCTGTGTAAATGAAGGGAAATTGCTAGGCCACATTGTCTCCCAAGAAGGCATAAGGATCGACCCAGAAAGAGTAAGAGCCATCCAACAATTGAGTTTACTTGTCAACAAAACTGGAGTGAAATCATTTTTCGGTCAAGTAAACTTTCTTAGGATATTCGTTACAGATTTCTCTGAGATTACCAAACACATAGTTGACTTGATAAAAGAAAATGTGAGTTTCAAGTGGAACGATCCTAGTAAACAAGCCTTCAAAAGCATAAAGAATGCCATAGCCAATGCTCCAGTGTTATGCCACCCAGATTATAAAAAATATTTCATAATCTATTGTTACTCCTCTGAACATACTCTGTCAGTCATTCTCATGCAAGAAAATGAAGAAGGGATTCAAGCTCCCATTTCTTTTATGAGCACACCTCTAAAAAACCATGAGCTGAGATACTCTCAAACTGAAAAACATGCATTTGTAGTGGTAAAGGCTTTGAAGGATTTTAGGTTTTACATTTTACACTCTCACTCTCTGGTGTATGTGTCTGATATTGCGGTAAAAAGTATGCTGACTCAACAGGATGTAGGATGTAATAACAGGGGAGCATAGGTAGCTAAAACCCAAGAATATGACATAGAGTTCAAGCCCACCAAGTTGGTGAGGTGAAATGCACTGTGCAAGGCAATGACAGAGAATAAAATAGACGAAGACCCAGAAGCTGTACACTTAGTTTTGGCAGTAAGTATGCAAGACCCTTGGTTTCAAAATATCGTGTATTTCTTGACATATGGTGAATGCCCTGAAGGGTTAACTCCAAAGAAAAGAAGAGACCTAAAACTAAAATCTTCTAAATACATAATCTGGGAAGATAGATTGTATAAGAGATCTATAGATGGGACTTTCCTCCAGTGTGTTGACAGACAACAATAAGAGAAGTTGTTAAAGGTGTTTCATGACGAAGCTTGCGGAGGACACTTCTCCTCATCAGTCACTGTGTTTAAGATTTTAAGACAGTGTTATTACTGGCCAAGAATGTTTAGAGATGCATACCATTGGGTATCGAGGTGTGAGAAATGCAAAATGTTTACCGGAAAGCCACAATTTGTAGCACTACCCCTAAGACTAGTGGTAATTGAAGGTCCTTTTCAACAATGGGGTCTTGATTTTATTAGTCCTATAAACCCCACGTCTAGCGCAGGTCATACCTATATAATCACTGCGACTGATTATTTCACGAAATGGGTAGAGGAAAAAGCAACCAAGAGAACTACTTTAGAAGTATTATGTGAGTTTATCAAAGAAAACATTCTGGTAAGGTTTGGCATACCTATTAAGTTAGTTATGGATAATGCTGCATACTTTTCTTCTCAAGAAATTACAGAATTTTTCTTTGAGTATGGCATCATGATCAGTCACTCATCTAATTATTTCCCTCAAGGGAATGGTCAAGCAAAATCTAGCAATAAAAATTTGGTAAACATCATGAAAAATCTTGTATCAGATAACCAAAAAACTTGGCACAAGAAGATCTATGAATCCCTCTGGGCAGATAGAGTGACTCCAAAAAGAGCCATTGGTGTATCTCCTTTTGAACTCATTTATGGAGTAGAGGCCAGTCTTCCATTAACATTAGAGTTAGCTACTTGAAAACTAAGGACAACAATAGAGAATGGCATATATGAAGATGGTTTAGAAAAGAGGATCTTGTACCTGAGCAAACTGGAAGAAGAAAGGGAGAAGATGGTTGATCATATCACATGACACAAAATGCATTTGAAGAACTTGTTTGATAAAAAGAGTAGGCCTCAGAGATTTATGAAGGGAGACATGGTGCTATTGTGGGAAAAACGCAGGGCACCCAAAGGCATGCATGGAAAATTTGAAACACTATGGAAAGGACCTTTTAATATCTATTAGGCGTTTGAGAAGAATTTGTTTAAATTGGCATATCTAGATGGTGAGGCACTACCCCTGATGTATAATGGTCAGGATTTAAAACTCTATCAGATCTAAATTGCAAACAGGTAACCCCTTTATTGTACCATAGTTACGTTTAGTTCCTATTTTTGTTTTCCTAGTTAGGTTTCTTTCCTGCTTTCCTTTCTGTGTCTTGCCTTAGTTTTGTTGTGAGCCATGTTTTATTGAGCCTTGCAAAACTAGAGAATTGAGATCCTTTCTTGGACATGTGAATGTCCAAATCCCTAGACACAGCCAGCTATTGCCCCACTTTTGGTCTGCATGCCTTTAGACAAAATTGGATGTTTGAGGTATAGTTGTGGTCTTGAAAGCTTCATGTGAGTCCTGGTTGTAAGTCTAGCTTTTCCCTTAGGATAGGCGACCTTTACCAGATTTTCCAAATTTGACTTCTCTTTTGTGAACCGAAGGGATTCTGCATTTGAGATCATGTTTTCATTGGGTAGGTTAAGTTCCCAATCTGGTAAAGGTCGTGGTTCAAAGATTTCTAACATCAGTTTTACATGCAATGGAAGCATTTAGCCATAACTCTTCATTTTATAGCTTGGTGGAAAATTGGGTTAGGGCTTCTCCACCGGCGAAAAATTATCAGCAACATGCATCTTCCGCCGAGAACTACTAAGTGATGTCTCAACAAGAAGTATAGTTCTAAAATGGATCCCTTAGGCTTAGAAGGACTGTTGTGTCTGAACTTCACCTCTACAATTCAAGAGAAATGATTCAATAGAAAGAAATTGAGGAAATAAGTCTGGAGGCGAAAAAATGGAAAATGGCTTCTCCACTACTCTGACGAGCGGGTTTTGACCCATGAAGTACGTTTTCCACCAAGCCATTTAAATGAAGTGATTTCGAGGAAGAATCAATCTCATAGGGATTCTGAGATATAAAGAAGGTAGATGAAATCAGCACATGCTATTTTGGCACCCTGATAGATCAAATTTCCCCTTTGGTGGATTTTTTAACCGAGAGCACTCCAAAAGCACTTCTCTGCCCAAAGGAGAAGTGGAAAAGTAATTTTCTGCTACCTCAGGAAAGTTACCATTGCAGTTACTAAAAGTGAAAAGACATTTCTTAACGGCCCGTAAGAGCAAGGTAATTAATTCAAATAAAGTCATTTTACTTCATAACAGACTGTTTCATTAATGTTGAGGTCTTTTCATTCGTGTGGCATGGGAAGTCGATCGTTAAACGGTAAGAATTAAAAAGTTATAAGGTCAGTTGGAGGTTGCCCACAGATCTACTATTTGCTTAACAAATTGTTTGAATCCAAAGCATTTGATACTGGTTGTTCTTTGCCCCTGCATTCTTATTCTTAAAAGATATTCTTCATTTCTGAATCAAATCATTGAAAGTATGGCTTCCAGATTCATGGGATTTGACAGAATGGATGACATTACTTTTGAATGGCATAAGATTTTGGATACGTCTCTGAAGTTATTTGATATGCAAAACTTCTAGAAAAGACTAAAAGTGGACCAGATACATCCCATCACTGAGAAGTTGAAGGAGAGCAGATTAGTTGAGGTCACTGGTTTTCCCGTGGCTGTCCAAGCCCTAGAATTGATCCAGGAATGCATCGCTCAATATAACCAAGATACCAAGCAAATCCTCTTGCCCAATGATATGGTGCTACTATCTATTGACAAAGAACCGGTCCAGAACTCGCTTCGCATCCCAGAGCAAGCTGAGTATTTAGAAATGACATACAGTCAAGCGGTGATTGAGTATATTGCCAAAAAGTCAATTTGGAAGAAGGAGATAATGAAAGCATGGTTTCAAGAATCAAACAACACCAAAGGGAAGCTGCCAAAGATACTATATGGCACTAATTTGAAGCCGGAGATCATAGACATCCTGGTGCTACTCCACAGGATCAGAGGTGAGAGTGAGGCACTCAACTTTGTTGATCATCACTTCTTCCTGGTTTAGGTAATCTGTTCCCAACACCACTTCATTTATTGGGCCCTCATGGTAAGTGAGAAAATTTCGGAGGCCCTAGATAGAGCTAAGCGCCAGAATGAATTTTATATGTCTTCAATCCTGTTGTATATTCTGACAACAATCCAAATTTGGCCAGGTCTTCCTAGATTAGAGGAATTTCCTGATGATGTTAAGAGTTACAAATTTTTCTGCTCTTTACAATTACACAACATTTATGCATAGTACCTTTGTGTCAATGATGCATTTACAATGAGATTGTGTAGGGATCTACAAGGCTGTTTAGAAAGGAGATTCTCCCGTGAAGCCATTACTTTCATCAGCCAATTTGGATGCTATTTTATTCAATTCAGAGATTTCTCATACCTTCGTCTTGCAGGTTTTGATGACTTTCCTTTGAACCTGCCCACATATCCTACAGATCTGATCATGCTGGTGGAGGTGATGAGGCAAGTGCTACAAGTGAATTTGATATGTGTCGATGCCAAGAAGAAAGGCTATGACTTCCCCATGACTATCAGTGCCTACAATTGTGCTTCCCGATCTGAGGCAAAGAATGTCCTAAAGGCATTCTCCAAGAGGTTTTTGTTGGAAACCTATGATTTTCTAAGGCCACAATATGATCCAATTAATTATGCTCATGATTATTTGCAAATGATCTGAGCTATCCACCATGTAGATGACATTGAAGACTACTGGGCCAATTGTAGAGATGATCTGGAGAGTAGAGATAGGTTCTATGCTTGATTAACCATTGAATAAATCAAAAAGTTCAAGGTCAATTTTGTAGTTGAAGGGTTATTAGATGATGACCAGCACATGTATGATAATACCTATCTCAAGAAGATCAAGCCTCTCTCCATCAGTTCTGAGCCCATGTTAGACCAAGCCATCGGTGACTTGCAGAATCTAATGAGTGGTATTTATAAGAAGACAAAGTAGTGGGTTGAATGGACAATAGGAAGAAGGAAGAGGTCAAAGGAAACCTCCTACTCAAAGGATTCTGACAAAGGATTTCTCCAACATCGCAACAACTTCTTGGGTAGTACTCCCAACTATGTCCAAGAGTTCTTCTCAACTAGCTGGTGGAGGTGATGAACCTCCTGAAAAGGAAGTTCAACCAAAGAAGACTTGTGGAGGAGGTTCACTCCCAAATATTGGAACAACAGAGGAACCCACCAAGGGTGCAAAACCAGAGCGGTCAACAAAAGCAGTCAGTATAGATGTACCGATTAACACCTCAACCTAGGATTCTCCAAGGTGAGGGTCCCTCGTCATAATGGAAGTGGGTGAAGATACTCCTTCAACCACAGAATCAGAAGAGGAGGTCAGGAAAAATAAGAAGGTCACTTCAGTAGACAAATTGGTGTCCTCTTCTCCTACCTTGGTAAATCCATTTGCTTCTAGACCAAAGGCTATACCCCTAGTCATAAGGAAGTTTTTCATTGAGGAGTTGGTTTTTGCCAACAAAGTTACCAGTGCAGAATCATGGATAGAGAATACTCTGGAATGCAAGAGGAAGAGGGTGGAAGAAGGGATTTCCAGCAAAGACACTTTGTCACAAGCCTTTCAGCCCAAGGGTGCTATGAGTAAACAAAAGAAAGTGAAGACAATGTCTACTCTGGGTCGTGACCCTGAGACCAGACACTTCACTATGGAAGTGGCCAAGCCAACCAAGGAAGGTAGATTCGAAGATATGACCACTTCAATTTTTTAGTTGCAATCATTTGATATGGGGTTGGCTCATCACCACACCAAGGTGGACTGGTGGAAGTCTACTAATGTGGTGATAAAGGAAGAACTCGAGGAGCTCAAGACTGCCAAGGTTCAACTAAAGGCAGAAGTGGCTGAACTAACAAATTTCATAAGTTAGCTCCTCACTCTGATTGCAAGTGTCCCCAACACCCAAACTACCTTTGATCCCAGTGCAGTGGAGAATCAAGTTATATTAGCCAAGTTGCAAGAAGATAGGCACTTCACGTAGATCGACAAGGATGGGTTGAGAGACTCAAATATGAAGGGTTGGCAGTTGTTGAGCAGTTGGGTAACACTCTCTTGAGGTTGGAGACATAAAGGAATAACATTAAGAAGAATTTGCAAACTCTCGCATCTAAGAGAGTGAAGTGCTAGGAGTGCATAGTGAAACTCCATGTAGCGGTGAAGATGAAGACCAAAGAGGTGTTGAAAGCCAAGATTCTATAGAAGGGATATGAACCTCTAATTGAGTGGATTCAAAGTCTAGAGTTCAAAATTGAAATGATTATCCAGGCTGAGACAGGGTTGCAGCAAGTAGACGTTAAGGTCAAAGAAGAACAAAACAAAGACTTCAAGATTCTTCAAGGTTTGCATACAGAATCACAGACAAGTGGAGAACGTAAGGAAATGATAGGACTAGCCAATATGCAGAAATCATTCTCTGATTATGTAGACAAGTTGTTAGAGCCATATTCCACCCACTTGGACAAAGTGCCAGAGATTCAACAGTTGAGTGGATGTATTTACAAATCCATGGAAGAATTGAAGGATCAGACAGACGCAATTAAAAGTCTGGCTAAGGATCATTCCAGGTGGCTCATCTGATACACCAATGCCCACATTAATAAACATGAGCAACTCATCAAAGTTATCACAACTGTCACTTCCTATAGAGCTAAATTAGGCAAAGGGATCAAAACTAAAGCTTAAGTAGATTCTCTCTTTGTAGTAAATTTTGATCAATGTTATAACAGAGAAAATCTTGGTTATCAATTCAAGTTGGGGAAGTTGAACCATTTCGGTTACCCCCTTTTCTAATGGCCCAATCTGGGACTCTATATGTACTTTTTCCAAAATCAATAAAAAGGTCGGCTAACTTTTGGTGTGAAAGATAGCATTTTGCTGAGTCAAATTTGTATGTCTGAATACCATTGTTTTATCTATTTTATTTGCATTGCATTTATCTTTCTATTGAATTTGGATGTTTCTTTGAAGTTAGATTTACAATCTGTGTTCGAACCAGAGCTCTGTATTATGATTTGATACAATTAGCTAAAGGGGAAATTCATTGTTATCTTAAGTTTGGGAAACATTCTTGTGATATAGGTCGATTCATTGTCATTCCATCATTAATCTTTAGTCTTTCATCTGCACTTTCAGTAGAAGTTCATGCATTACCAATTTTGGGTGTTAATCTGATTGATGAGATCTCAGAGTTGGTTAGATTTAGAGTTGAATACTTCCTGCCCAGGCTATTTCCTATCTAGGTTTAGCTTGGTTTACCTCTCCTTTTCTTGGGTCAAGAACATACCCCTGTTAGATGAGGAAAGAACAAAATTCACTGAAAATCATTCATATAAGGGAGCTGTACCTTTAAATTCAGAGATAAATTATTTTTTCAATAACAATTTTCCAACTATTGTATTCGATTGTTTTTAAGTACTTTGGGTATTTTAGGGTTAAATTTAAAAGAACAACCTATTTACCAAAAAAGAGCATAAGGTTTCTGATCTTGATTTTATGAAGGAACAAAGAGAGTTTGAACAATGAGCTTTTGCTTCTACTTCTAATTCCCTTCATAATAACTTTTTCATTGCTTCTACCCACTATGAATCTATCAAGCCTACTAGTAATGACATAGTGACTACTGAAGTTTCATTGAATCGTTCTGATATGACTTCTTGTTATGGTCTTGGTTATCATTTACTAGTTAAACAAATATTCCATGGTCAAGGATGTGGTAAGCATAAACAGGGAATTCAAATCCCCTTACAGAATGGGGGGCATGAGCATTCTTACATGGATTGGGATTTAATCCTCAACATCACGTCAATGTTAACAACATCTCAAATAACACTTCAAAACATGATGAACCTAAGAAGGAATTTGACCAAGAAGATCTTTTGCCTAAACTCCTTTGTGCTAAGATGATTACTAGACCTAAATGCAAAAAGAAACGTAGTCCACACTTGAAGACTCTTCCTTTTTGTTTGTATCATAGATTTCATGATCACTCTACTAATGAATGTCAAGATTTACATTATAAGATTAGTCAGCTCATTGATAGTAAAGTTATTTATATATCATGTGGCAATGAGTTATATTTCAATCCTATTTTCTCTAAATAACATTTATGTTCCTATTATGGAACTCTACATTATGTAAACATTATTAGCCTAATAATTGGGGGCTCATTGTCTTGCATAGTTTTGTGAGTGATATAATAGGTCCCCTTTCATCCCTGTTCCTACGCTTGGTGGGCAAGGATGCCATCTCCTTCTTTTCTATCTTTTTGGGATTCACTTTCCCTTGGTTAAGCAGTATCTATCTATTATGTGATATCCAATCGTACATGAAAATTTTGGTTTGCATTGAGGATCTATGTCCTTGATCATAACCTATTTCTTTGTTTGACATTGGGTTTCCATTGTTGATAAATCACTCACCTTGGAAATTGAATAGTGTGCTATCCCTCACAGGGGTTACTTTTTCACTTCTTGCATGATATCTCTTTGCATTCATCCCTTCCATGGCCTCATAGGAGCTGTGACCTTCTTAGCTTGGACTGGGTATTGTCTATGGATATTGTCTTGATGTTGAAGAAGGCTTTATCCTTGTTATTTTCTTTCCTTAACATGTCAAAATAGTATGTACTTTTCCATATTAAGGAAGGGGCATATATACGGCCTCCCTCATTTTATATTATGCATTTTTCTAACCTTTTGTTTTGCAACATGCTAAATCCTTTGAAGGTAACACACATAATTTGCTAAATCCAGAAGAGATACACATTTAATTACAATTCAATATGCTAAATCCTCAGAAGGTAACGCACATAAGTTGCTAAATCCTGAAGAGATACACATTTTACAAATGTATTCCATGGTGATATAAGGATATGGATCCATGGGTACTTCATAAAATCCATCAGAAGATGCACTACATACATGCATAAAGCCGCCATAAGGTGCATAACTTTATGGGGTGACTATAAAGTTATTTCTTGGTGGGCCATCCTATCCTTTTTGTGGTTCACAGTGAAATACACACATCTTATTGGGCGAGGTAATCACACCCTCTCTCTTTTTCTCTCTTAACTGATGATCTCTCTCTTATCGTGATCTTAGGGTTGATAAAGAATTAAGTCCCTGGGGGCTTGAGTATTCCTTTTTCCCTTTTGATTCCAATAAGATTATCTTTTCTTCATGATCTCCTTTACCAAGAGTTTGCATTGATTCCATGTTCTTGCTAAAGTGGGGGCTAAATGTATAGTCAGAAAATTGAAGCACTTCCATTATAGACTGGTTTAGACTTTTGAGTAAGTGGTTTGGGGTCATTTCAAATGCCTTGAATGGGTATCTGATTTAGGATTGACTTTTCCCACTTTTTCCAGCCTATTTTTGACATCCAAAACTGCAAACTGAGATTTTTGACCTCAGGGTCAAAATCAACCTTTTTGGGTCAAGGTCGATCTCACCCTTGACCTAGGTCAAGGTTGACCTCACCCTTAACTTGATCAAGGTTGACCTTGACCTTGATCTAGGTCACAATTGGCCTTTTTCTGACTTTTGGTCCAAACCCCAGATTTCTAGGATTTTTGGATCTCAGGCTTCGGAAAAGTTTAATTCTCGCTTCTGGGTTGGCTATTTTGGGTTTTGAAATGATGATTCTTAAATTATATTTAATATAGGTCCAGTTATAGAGGTATGGTTCTAATGGGAATTTAATTCTCCTATGTAGGCCTCTCTAGAAGATTGTGCCCTAGATTGGTATATAAGGAAGCTTTCTCCTCTCATTTTCTCTAACCATCAACTAAGTGAAAGCTAAGAGGAAAGAAGCAATTCCTTCCAAATTCTATGAATGATCTATTGAAGAAATAATTTACTCTCAAGCATTAAAGCATTAAATCATCTAATTCATTAAGGAGATCCATTGGTAGCCATTGAAGGATTCAAAGCTCTATGGAGCTCTCTTGTTGAAGATTTCTTCATCCACATTCCTCCAAGATTCTTCCTATTCCAAGATCCATTCAAGATTGGTGTTGAATATCTACATGCAATTGATTTGAGGCATCCTACATTCTACATTCTACATCCATTTGGTGCATACATACTTGTGGATCCATGGATTCGAATCCACCACAAGGGCTTCTATACAAACAAGGTGAATTTGTTTATTTACTTTGTTTACTTATGTAATTTCAATTACATTATAAGGTTAATTCCAAAACCAGGGTTTGACCAAGGCAAACCTCTCCCCCCCAAAAAACAAACCATTTTTCTTATAGGTACAGGTTTGGGACAGCGAATTAAAGTGCAGATCTGGATACCCTTTTCGGCAAACTTTTAGGATCCACAAACAAATTTTCCGTCGGAGCTGTGCAGGTCCAAGTCAACTTTTTGGGGTCAAGGGTGACATTTTGGGGTCAAGGTCGACCCTGACCTAGGTCAAGGATGACCTCAACCTTGACCTAGGTCAGAATTGGAAATTCTAGGTCAAGGTCGACATTCTCAACTAGGTCAAAATTGACCTTTCTCAAAAAATAAAAAGATTTATGGGTTTTGTAGATCTCACAATTTTGGTTCAAGATGACGAAAATCAATAGTTTCTGATACCGTCTGACAAGATTTTCTGCAATTTCCTTTTCAAAGGCAAGTATTTTATTCCATTTTCCTTTGCAATTATTTCCAGATTTACACCCCTTATCAATTACAATTAAATATAAGATGATTAATGGAGGCATAGGGTATCTTTTATGTGCAAATCTCTATTGTTCAAAACCCTATCTAGAGACCCTCTATTTTATTCTTTACTCACATACAATCATTTTGTGTCATTAAAGTCACATCAAATGTCTAACAATCCACCTCAGTGTCCTCCCACTTATTGAGAACTGACAATTCTAATGCCAGTTCGGAGAGTGTATTCATCACCATGTTTCCTTCCTGGTAGACGTGGGAAATTTTGAAATTCATAAACTCTACTAACTTTTTCTGAATAATGGTTATAATTTTGTCTATTTTCCAAATGTGATATTTACCTGTGGTGATCACATTCACTATTATTTGCGAGTCACCTTCCAAATGAAGTTGCTCCACATGCATCTGCTTCACCATTTAAACAACCAATAAAATAGCCTGGGCTTCTGCTTCATTATTGGTTCCACTGTCCAACTTTTTTGGTTCAATTTCAAGTATGCCCTTAATTATTCCTCGCAACATAGCCATCACCCAATTGGTCAGGGTTTCCTTGGATGCCCCATCTAAATTAACTTTGACTCATCCTTCCAATGGGGCTTGTAGGTATTATTTTGTATTTGGTTTGAACTTGTGTAGGGTTGCAAAAAAGGTTTTAGCTCCTGATAATATCCTCAATTTTTGTGTCTGGTTCATGGCTCCAATGGTGTCTGATTTAAAAACCCTGTGTCTCTATGAAAAATCTTCTTTAAATGATGAAAATCCTATTATGTCTTTGCAAAATGTTAAACCCTATTTTCAAATTTATAGCCATTAGTCCAAAAAGCCCTAAACCATTCGTGTCTTGTTATAATTTTGAGTTACTTTTTATGAGTCACTTAAGTTTTCATTTTTTCATGTGCTTGGTCGAAGAATATTCCTTTTATTGGTCTTTACCTTGTCATCTAATCTCTAAAAAAAATGTAATATGCTCTTTTGATCTTGAGATTTCATGCGCATTGTTGATCTTGTTTTAGATCTTGTATCTTGCGCGTAATCTCAGAGAAAACCATGAGTCAAGCATTTCCTTTGGCAACTTCGAGACTCAGTTAGTCACAAAATCTCTAGATTGACCCAAGGTCAAAGGAAAGGTTACTTTTTCAGTTGGTCATGAGATCTCCAAAAGAATTCCAGGTTAAGTTAAAGATCTCGAGATTCTGTGAGAACTGTTGATGCAGATGAAATCTTGTGGTTGGCATGTAATCTCGCAATGAAATGATCAAGTACAGAATTGTTCTGAGATTTTACGCTGGTCATTGATCAAGATATTTACTTGCCATGGATCGTGCAGTCTGTGCATGATCTCATGATTAACTCAAGGGTTAAAAAATAATTCACTGACTTGGAGATCTCAATTAGTGACATAATCTCCAGATGACTTTGTCATAAGAATACTTCATTGGAACTGACCAAGAAAAGATAGTTGCTATCAGACAGTTCAATGGATTCTATATTCCTTATATACACTTGTTTAGATTATGAATCCTTGAGGGTGGCCTTAACCTTCTTTGGGAAGTGTGCCTAGGCAGTGAGCCCAATATTTCTCTTGACTCCCAGCAGGCTCTTTCCTTTTACATGGACTGTGTACTATAATGTTGTAATAAGCTCCTAACAGGGCTAAATATTTTAACAGGGATACTATACTCTTAGTACATTACTTGTGGGTGCTAATTCCCACTAGGGTTTTACCTTTAATAGGATTTCCTCGACAATAAGTATTGTGTTATTGTGTTGGCATTTATTGTGTTGGCATTTACTGTGTTATCATTTGCATTGAAGTTTTGGTTTATAAAGATTAAAGTTTATTATTCTATATTACAACTGGTTCACCCACCCCTCTCAGTTGTGCTTGTTGAATGTTATTCCTAACAATTGGTATGAGAGCTACTTGTCCTTAGAGAGAAATTTTAACAGCTTGAGGTGATCTTGAAGATGACTTACTATAGGAAGGATAGTCTAAAATTTGATCCTGAAAACTTTGACAGTTGGAAGAACAAGATGAGAACACATTTGCTATGTTTGGGAATTGACTACTGGATGATCACGAAAAATAAGGAAAATATAGTGAATGAGGATGAATTGGAGAAGGCTACTGAAGATGATAAGAAGATATTTTCATGTAATATGGTTGCAAGGGAATCATATATTAGTGCACTTTTTGAAGGTGAATTCATAGAGGTAAAAGACTTGGATTCTGCACATGAGATTTGGACAAGATTGGAAGCACTGTATATAGGAGACAAGTTTCATAAATAGACAAAGCTACAAAACTGGAAGACAAAGATGGAATCAATGAAGATGAGAGATGATGAGAAAATTAGGGCATATGCACAGATAATTATTGAAGTGGTTACTAGAATCAAAAACTTTGGAGGTACTTATAGTGAGGAAGAAGTGATTGCAAAGATACTCAAATATTTAACACCTATATAAAAAAATAAAGTACAACCTATAGAGGAGATTATACCTTTGACACTAAACTTCACTAGAGAGATGTTGATTGGATAAATTACTACTTTTGAGGCTGCATAACTAGGAGATTCTTTACCTAAAGTAGAGTTAGCATTCAAGATGACTATCCATAGAAACAAAAAGACCTTATCTAGAATTGTGAACACCAACAATGGTGACTTGAGAGAAGAGCTTGGAGACTGTGCTAATGAATGGGAATAGATACAAGAGGAAGAAAGAAAGTTGGATGAAGTGGTAGCCCTGATTGCTAGAAGAGAAAAGAGAGGTAAGGGTAAATTTGAAGGAAAATTACCTTTGAAATGTTTTTCATGTAACAAGATTGGTCATTTTGCATCTCGATGTCCTACAAGGGTTCCAAAGCATAAACCTAAGTTTTACAAATCTAAGTATTCAAACGACAAGGAATGTTATTATGCTAGTGAAGGCATATCTGATGATGATGGTGACTATGATGAAATTGGATTTATTTCTATTAAGGATGATGAGCCTATACATGAAGAAAAAACCTTAGTATCTCGTGTTGAAAATAAATCTGAATAGGTTATAGATAGTGGTTGTTCACATCATATTGTGTGTGTATATTTGTGCACCTGTTATCTACAACACAACACTTCAATAGGTCATTGCATTAGTTCAAAAAGAGGTTAGATAAGCATGTAAAACCAACTAATATTGACCTATTTCCTTCTAACTAAGAAGAGTGTGATTAGTAACATAATAGCCCTCAGATTATGCTACCATCAGTGACATATACAACCTCGCATGAAGGATTTTAGTTTAAAACAAGCTAAATGATGAGAAAACATGCATTCTAGCTATAAGAATGGAGATAATAACAATGTAAAACCATGAATTATGAAGTGAAATATGAATTCTAACTTTAATCTAACAGCATAACAATGCATTTACAATATGAGATGAAGGCTCATTTGCTCTCAAAAATGGCTTCTATTTATAGAAGAATAAGAGAGAGAGAGAG
>MU225727.1:398293-418325 GCA_018584345.1 Thuja plicata
GGTTGAACATAAGATTGGAATGATCTTGACTCTATTGCCCATGGTAGAATAAGGCACTGGTCTAATCATTATTTGGATTATAGTTATTCAGTTCATTGTTTATAGTTTTGTGATATGTTATCTATCTATTCATTTCAAATTACATACACATTTACTAAACATTATTTAAATTAGTTAAAGTATTTCAGTTTACAATTCATGATATATTGCTTTCAGTTAGATTTCTTTCAAGTTCCTTGCCATACTTGAGAGAGAAGTTTGAAGTGTTTCTTATCTGCTATAAAAAGCCTTGTAACTTGAAGGATAAGTCAAGTTATAGGCCTACTATCCTTGTTTTTGCAGAGCCAAAATTGTAGAAGTTCCAACCTTGCTTTGGTTGTGACTTGTTAGTTGGCCAAATAACTTGGGTTTCCCAACATTGGATTGGCAAGTCCATAGGAAATCTAATTTGTCAGTTTGAGTACCAACAGATATCTTGGTGATCAAATTTCCATGGTCTACCTAGGAGCAAGTGACATGCATCCACAGGCAGCACATCACATAGAACCTTGTCCTTATATCTCCCTATGGAGAACTCCACCCAAGCTTGCTCATTGACTAAGACATGTTGTCCCTTATCGAGTCAGGTGACCTTGTAAGGATGGGTGTGGGGTATCCTTGTCATGCTTAACTTTTTGACTGCTTCCTCTGACATAATTTTGTTAGTAGATCACGAGTCAATGATGACTCTACATACTTTTCCCATCACCTTACATTTGATTCTAAATAGGGACCTTCTTTGGCTTGGCTCTTCTTTAACTGGCTCCTTGATCAATGTTCTCCTCATCATGAGGTTCTCACCTTCTTTTAAATTTAATGGTACCTCAGAGTGTGTCTCTGCTGCATTTCTCTCTTCATGAACCCTAATTAACTCTCTTGTTACCTCCTTGAGAAGTACTACCTTTCTCTGGACACCTATAGGTAGGGTGTCCCATTTGGTTGCAATGATAACATTTCATATTGGAAAAATAATTGCCTCTTCCTTGTCCACCACTTCTTCCTCTAAAATTTGAGTTCCTTCCTCTACCACCTCTACTAGAACTTCCCTCTTTCTACTCAGTGTACTTGACTTCTCCTTGTGTCATTGATTCTAAACTCCTTCCACCATAGCCACATCTTTGTCATCTATTATCCCTTCCTCTACCTCTTCCTTTGGAGCTTTGCTCTTGTTTTCTTTTACCTTTCTCTTCTATTTTCAAGGCCATTTGATAACATTGGTGAATGGTTTTGAAGTTCACAAGACTCATGTCTTCTTGAATAGACCACTTGAGTCCATTCAAATACCTGGCTAGCTTGATGCTTTCATCTTCAACCACTTGTGATCTTAAGCACAACTTTTGGAACTCCTCAGTTTATGCTTGGACATCCAAATATTTTTGTCTGAGATTGTGTCTTATTCTATGCAATTGAACCTCATAGTCATCAAGAAAGTAAGTTTGCTTGAACTTAGTCACCATGCCCTTCCATGTGACTATAGGACTCTTTCCTTCTTTCTCTCTTTCAGTTTGAACAAACTTCCTCCATGTGAGAGCTGATCCTCTCAATCTTGACTTGGCCACATTCAATTTTTGGGCCTCTGTGATACCATCACATTCTAAATGGTTCTCTATACTATCAATCCAATCCACAACTCAATCTGGATCCATTTTTCCACTAAATAGTGGTACACCCTCCAAAGCTTTGCCACTTAAAGCCTTTAGTGCCTTTAAGAAGGGTTCTTCAGCAATAACAAGGTCAAGGGTTGGAGATTCCTCTTATAAATCCACTCCCTTCTCCCTTGATTCTTCTTCTTCTTTCTGATCTATCTTATCTTTCATCTTATCAACTCTTTCTTGGACTTCACCCAAGACTTGCTCCATTTGAGACAATCTATCTCTTAACAACTTGTTGTCTTCTTCTTTCCCTTCCACATTTTTGGCTAACTTAGCATTAGTCACCATGGTTTTGTCTTCTAATTATCTCACTGGTGTATTCTCTCCAACTAATTCAGTAGGCTGAAACATCCACCACAAGCCTGATCTTAATCAAGCTCTGATACCAATATGGTGTGAGTGTTCCTAAGGCTTGCTTGCACACTTTTCTAAGAAGACCTTCTTTGCCTTCTTCAAGAATCCTAATATCTTCTAGGTCCTTATTAGGCTTATATTATTAACTAAGTCTTAAACCAACTCTCCTCCAAGATTCTCACTCTTTGTGCATCACCTTTGAAAGACTAACACCCTTTGGATACTTCACTTCTTCTCCTACACTTAGAAGGATCTAAGTGCCAACTCCACACTAGCATTCATGAATACTTGTAGGGGTTCTAAACATATTGGTAACCATACATATGTTCCCATTTGACTCCATTTTGATGAGTCTCTTAACCCTTTTTAGTCGAGTTAAAACTTTAGTCTCCAAGAGGCCTAATTGGGCTTATTTCCTTGTAGCCTTTTACAATGACCTTTCCCTATTTCTTCCAAAACTTTCCCAAAGAACTTGAAAAAACAATCAAACATTTAGATACCCTTTACCATTTTACAATATATTTTGAAATTTTTAGTTTCCTAAGCCCTCAGTATATAGGGTTCCTAATATCTAGGACCAATAGGGCTAATAGGCCTAATTTATAGGACTTACTGTATCTCAATTTGAAACTCACTTAAAACTTGGTCTAATGGATTGGTATGAATTCAATCCTTATATAATTTTAGGATATAACTATACCCTACCTAGAACTACACTTATCTCATACAATACTTCCCTACCTTGCATGAAATCTTCAATTCTTCAATCCTAAACCTCTAACCGAGCACTGTCAGCTCGCCTAGGTCTTAGTAGTAAAAATAGAAAATCGACTCCACCAGAATCCTACCTCTACATATGTATATAATAATGACTCCCCTAAAATATCCAACCACCCTTAGGAAGATCCCATGGTTATTTTTCATGGGGGAGCCATTAAATGACTGACTGGTCAGGACAGGACCAGTGAACACACTAAACACAAAACAATTTATCTAAGACCTTAGAATAACTCAAAACAACTAACTTACTTAATGAAAGATGCTTGTAACTATCCTATGAACACAAAAGAATCATTATTTTGAATCTTTCAATCCATTAGATGGCACTATCACAATGAAATGCTTGGGTTCCTCACAAAATCAGAGTTGCAGAGCTATATTCCAAAAACCAATATTTCTTACAATCATCACTACTAATGAGATTTGAGCCTCTACATGAATTATATGCCTTCTTCCATGTTTCTAGGGACTATTGGTCAACATCCCATTCCTATTTTCTAGGGGGATCCAAAGTAACCAAATGTTGTCATGACAACATTGTAACAACTTTTGGCATCTTTGCCATTATGCCAACTTCCTAAGTTCTAGGACCTCTAACCTCTTCATTTCGAGGAACCAACATCATTAATGGCCCCTAAGCATCTCTATGATAATATTTAAGTGTTTAGGACACATTTAAATCCCAAATCCATCACTAAGCTTCTAAGCCTAAGAAAATCCAAAATCTACTAACAATGACTATTTTGGTGACCTTAGTCCTAATGACTAACTCACCTAGTCCACAGTGCAATGACCTACTAAGGTCTCAAAAAAACTCACACTATCTTGACTTGGCCAATGTCAAGTACAAGCCAAAACATCAAAGCAATGGAGGTTAGCCTAGGTATGCTCCTGCACCATCCATATTCTTCTAGTGCTTCAAAATCAAGTGTAGATGGGTCACACTTTAGAATTTCAATAAGTTAATCTAATGTGACTTCCATCTTATTCTTCTTTGATTTCTTCTTCTTCTTCTGTGAATCACTAGAATGTAACACTATTGCCAATTTCTCAGCTTTCTTAGTTGTACTCGATGAAGTGACCTATTGTGCTTCATTCTACTACTTGGCATCAGTTTCATCTTGTCAGGTGTCTGTAGACATCTCCACATTCACCTTCACATCGCTGGTAGCACATTTTTTGGTTTCCTTAGGATTACCTTCTTTAGGTTTGTCTCCTTCATCAGTGTCCTTAGCTTCATCTTTCTTTATGTCTGCATTCTTTGTTGTAGTGTCTACATCTTGTTTTTGTGAATCTCCTACAGTAACCTTATCAGTATTGGTTACATCTTGAGTGGCTCCAATGTCTTGTTGACCATCAGTGTTGTCTTTCTTTTCTTCTTCCCCTACATCTTTGGGAGTGTCCTTTTCTGGTGAGTTGTCCTTCTCTTGTATAATATCGATAGCTTGTATCAATATTGGCATGTTGCCTAGAATGTTTACTTGTGTAGTATCAACTATTGTTTCTTTCTCATCGGTTTTGTCCTTTGCAATAGTGACATCTTCATCTTTATTTATTTCCGCTGCTGGGTCATCGATGATGTCAATGATGTTTGTATCCACAATGTTGTCATTTGTGGTGTCTGGCCATGATTCATCTGCAACATCTGCATTCTTGTTGCCAGTTGTATCATCTTCTTCCTTGTCTAACTCAACAGATGTGTCATCTTGAGTATCTTTTATTAAGACCTATTCAACATCTTTCTTGGGGCTTTCCTCCTTAGTAGGTCTGTTTAGAATCTTACACCATTTCTTGTGGCTATCCTATGCAAGCACAATAATTTTTCCTTTGAGAAATTTATATGCTCTCAACTTTGGTGAGAACTCTTTTTTGTATTTCTCCATCATTTCATCTATTTCAACCTTCTTTGATTCATGTGGCATGAGAGTAACAAGTACTCTTTCTCTTATCTCTTTTTCATTTTTCAAGGCAAATTTCCATCTGGAGTAAAGTTTGTCTAATAATTCTCTTGGTACATGATTGCCTTCAATCTGAATTGGTACATATTTGAACTTGTACATTTTTTCTATGATGGCATCTTCAACTTTGTTCTGATCCTCTAGATCTAGTTTCAGCCATCTTCTTATCTTAGAATCTGTAATAGATCCTGAGTTTCCAATATTTTTACAAATGTCATGAATAGATTTAGGTTCTTTTACCTTGACACTTTCTGCCTCTATAGCTTCATCCTTCTTGGTATCTTCAATGTCGTCTCGGGTTCTGATGAATTTCCTTCCTCTTTTGTTTTACCCTCTCTTCGGTGTAGAATCTTTCCTCTTGTATGTCCCGACCTTTCCTTTCTTTAAAGGTGAAGGAGTAGAATCCTTTGATGTTTGGCTTCTAGTTCTAGAAGCAACTATTGTCCTTGGCTTCTTAGATGGTGGAGGAGGTGGTGAATCTGACTTTGTTTCCTTGAATTCATCCTTTTCCTCAGTCTTACCGATAGATAACTATTCTTCAATTTCTTCTTCCTGTTCAACTTCTTCATCTTGCTCAATTTCTTCCTCGGTTGTTGATAGTATCTTCTTGAGATTCTTTACCATCTTGTCCTTTTTTCTTGACTATTTTCTTAACAACTAGGCCATATTTTATTCTTTTCTTGGTCTCCTCATATGTTCCAAACCTGGGTTGTTTCTTTTCCAATGGTTCATTGATCAAGCCATCAATTGCCTTAGTTTCAAGATCAATGTTGATCTCATACTCTAATGGTTGTAACCATTTTGTCCTCGGTACAACAGGTTTGATGTATGTATTATCTATATCAACCATAAAACATGTCTCATCCTTATATTTTTCAATGAGTTTCTCGAGGAGTATTACCCTCTTTTGCATTCGGTCTTTGAATACATTAAAGTATTCATACATGACTATCTCAAAGTTATCTCTCAATGTGGCTATGTGCTCACTGATTTGTATGGTGACCAGTTTGGTTCTATCACATTTCATATCTCCTAGCGATGGGAATGTTTCTTGAAAATAGAATAAAATACACATTATGAGTGAGCCAAACTTACATGTGTTTGACTTTGCATTCCTGATTGTCTTTAAGTTATCTTTCAACTGATTCAGGCATAGTTTAGATAAGTCCAACTGTGTTCCTTTCTTCGCAATCTTGTACATTGTGTCCACTACACCTAATGCTATGTTGTTCAATCTACTTGATTGAAAGAATTTGTAGCCCAGAACACATGCACCAAACTTGATCTCATCATCAGTTATGGTGGTAATTTTCAGACCTCTGCCATCCCATTTGGCTACTGTCATCTTCTTAGTCTCGGCCTTAGGTGGATGCTTTAGTGCCTTTACTTTCTCTATTATGGGGTAACTGGTGACCGCATGGATGACATATTGAGTTATTACCTTTGGTTAATCCAACCATAGCTTGTTGTTATGCATTCGATTTAGCACTAACCGAATCTATTTGGTTTTGAAGACCTTTGGGAACATTAGGGCATTGGTGAGCCCTTTTACTTCTATATTCTTGTGTTCATCTTTTAGTGTTTCATCTTTGTTGCATAGCTTCCTATAAGCTTCTTCAACTTCTAAACTTCCTATCTCTGCAATCTTGCAGTGTATGAAAGATCAAACGTCTTCCACGAGTAAAACCCTAGCTAGTATGTGTGAAAATGCTCCAGCGTCATTGGGTTGTGAGGCAACCTCAGGATGGATCTTGTAGTTAGGTTCCTCACATGCCAAATTCTTAATGAGCTTGAACTCATCCTTCTTTGTGTTCTTGGATTTCATGGTTCTTGATGTCAAGGCCATTTTCAAAAAATTTAGGGCTTCCTATGAAATGCGTGAAAACAGAGTTGTCAGTTTTGTAGAACTTACTGTATACTCTTGCAATGATTCCTAATTTTCTTGGGAGTGTTGTGTGTCGAGTTGTGTTCTCTCTATAACTTAGTTTCTTTCTTCTCAAAAATTTCCTTGGTCACTCTACTCTGGTTGTTGTGAACAATGAGTTATTTAGTTGCCCTATTTATAGTTGTTGCCCTAAAATGTGTGTCATAAATTCTTACCAACTCCTCATTGTATGAAGATGGAGTTCATCGATGAAGACTTCACTTTCCTTTGGTGACAATCATAACATTTTGGAGTAGTTGTTATTCCTTCTGCCTTTACCGATGGGTTTCGGTATTGCAGACAACTTGTTCACTTTGCTTGTTTACCGATGAGGCTCGGTTTATACTTAGCAACTTTTCTTTCTTATTATTAACCAACACTTCTTGGTAAGTATAGGTAGTCTTGGCTTTGAGTGTATACCAACAAGTTTTGGTATGAATACCCAATAGCATAGTTATCACAGGTTTTAACAATTAATACCATGATGCATCTTTACTTATGCGAATTTGGCATTATATCAACATATTATGGAACTGATGTGAAATAATAGCTTGGGTAATGCAGTTCCATACTTACTTATTCTACTTTAGGTGGGGGTGGTGATGTCACCTGATCCATTGGATGGGGTATCACCATTTGTATTGCTCGGTCTAGCTTCATCATTGTTTGAAGCTTTTCTCCACATTTTGTCTCTAGCTCTCCAGATATCTTCAATGGTGTTTTCATTGGGATATGTGCTTGTCTCTATCATTCGGTCTCTACAGTCTTTCTTGAGATGACCAAATTTATGACAGTGTAAGCATGTCATTCCAAGGTTAGTCTAGCCTCTAGACTTTATAGTCCACTATCTCATACAGTTTGCAGCAATGTGACCATATCTTCCACATGCTATACAATTAGTCCAAGTATTGTAATCTCATACATACTGAGTACCATCTCTCTTTGGTTGATAGGGAGTTTCTTGACCTTTAGGCTTCCATGCTTGCCTTTTCTTTTTCTAGCATTCAAGAGTTGTGTGCCCATTCATTTTGCAAGTAGTACAGTTGTTATCCATGTACATTTCCTTCTTTGGTTGTTTCATCCTAGACTTACATTCATATGATTTATGTCCTTTCTTGTTACATTTATAACAAAATCCTATGAATGAAGATGTTGATTTTGGAATACCTTTCATTTTGCCTCTACATACATTTGATGTATGGCCTTGCTTTCCATAGTGATTGGATGTCAGCTTTCTTGGTCTTGGATTTTCATAGACATTCTTTGAATTAGATTGATTTGATTATTCTCCATTTTTGGTAAAACCTAGACCGTTGTTGTTGTTGACTCTTCATTGTCCTTCAAGAAAATCGTCCATTCTTTTATTGCTTTCTTCATCTTTCTTGATAATTTCATTATGCTTTTTTTGAATTCTTATTTCATGTTTCAACTTTTCATTCTCATCCCTCAATTTACTGATAGTTTCTATTCTTTCAATGAGTTCAACATTTGTTCAGTTTGCCTCTTGACTCATAAGAATAATCCAATTTGTAATCTCATGGTGATGCTCTATAAGTCTTTGTATTTTAGACTCTTTTTCTTGTAGCTTTTCTATGATCTTTCTTCTATCATCAATAGCTATTGTTCTTTCTTTCTCAGATTGTCTAGCATTGTTCATGACATCAATCATCCTTACCATCTATGTCTCTTAACCAATTTGTAGAGATTTAACTTGTCCAGCCAGATGTAGATTGATTTCAGTTAGGATTGTGATGATTTCTTCTTATCTATCTAATGGTTTGCTTGTAGTTGATCCTGAAGACTCAAAGAAATTAGGTATCTCTTCCTCATGATAATCTGTCTCATTACAGTGAGATGCCATATTCTTTCTACCATCCAACGACTGTCTCATGTTGATTCTAGCTTCTTTATACTGTTCATAGAACATCTAAATTTCAAGCTTTTTATTCTCAATATTTTTATCAAGTTTGTACTTCTCCATTGTAAGATCTTTTCTCTTAAGCCTTTAAGCTTTCCAAGAAGAGACTTAGCTCTGATACCAATTTTTGAGATTAATGGGAAGTATGTATTAAGACGGGAGGGGTGAATCAGTACCTCTAAAACTTTTGTATCCTTTAATCAATTAACCTTTGTAATCAATTGTATATCCCTTCAATCTGATCTATACTATCTTGATGTGAATTGTATTAGTTCATAACATTAACATACATGTGAATCATTCATAGAAACATTCATGAAAGTAATTGACACATAACACAAGATATGATATCGCAGAAAACTCCTGTTAGGAAGTAAAAACTGCGGTGGGGATGACACCCGCAAAATATTCACTATCTGTAGATTGGAAGGGGCTGGTTAAGGCTTACAATTTGATCACTTATGATGATCTACCCTGTTAAGAGTATCAGTGGAGACCTATTAAAGTCTACTCTATTCAGAGCTTTAGCAACACTATTGAGTGTGTACTCGGTTAAGAGATTTATTGTTGGACTGTTAAATCCATATTCCTTGAAAGGATTTTTACACTTTTCTCCACTTGTTAGAATGATAGAAAATTACAAATTGACCAGGTAAATGAAATCTCCTATTTCTGATACACATCCAATTTAGTTTACATGAAAAATATTATCACCTAATTGTGATTGATTATCAGTATCCATTGTTCTTGGTTCTTACTAACTAAATTCACCTTTTGTATTTATTGTTCTTGACACTCTCATTGTAATCCATTGATGTGCTCATTGGCTTTATTCATCTTCTCCTCTATGTTCACATCCATAATTAATGAATTATTTCATCATCTATTTATAAGATGGATTATCATCATCAAGTTTTGATAAAAACAATGCTAACTTTAAGATCAGGTTTACAACTTGTACCTAGATCTCCTAGTCTATGTGTTTTAAATCAGTTAGACTAATTAAAGCACTTATATTTATGTATCTTGTCACTAAAGAAATGGATTTAAAACAAATAAATATCCTATAAGTTGAATAAGCTTTCTTTATCTGACGTGGAAGTCAGATCCACTTTTTGTAGGTTGCAAATGACTTTTGGTTTCTGACTGTCGGTCATGCACTGACTGTTCTTCGGTTTTGTTATGTCAGTTTCTCTTTAATTGTCTTGTTGGTCTACATTTTATCCTGCATGTCGGGTTCCTCTTTATCTTTCTTATTTGTGATTTCGGTTTACACACTAAGTTGTGTTGTCGGTCTTCTTTGCACTTAGTCATCTTTAGTGATCTCTTTCTATCTGATCTTCAGTTTGTTCTTGTCCTATCTTTTAGTGTATGCTTACCAATTTTTTTTTTCATACTAATGGAAAATTAATTTCATCACTTATATACACTTGTTCAAATTGTGAATCCTTGAGGGTGGCCTTAACCTTGTTTGGGCAGTGTTCCTGGGCAGTGAGCCCACTGTTTCTCTTTACTCCTAACAGGGTATGTCCTTTAATAGGGATTGTGTACTGTAATGTTGTAATAAGCTCCTAACAGGGATAAATCTTTTAATAGGGATACTATACTCTCAATAAATTATTTATGGGTGCTAATTCCCACTGGGGTTTTACCATTAACAAGGTTTCCTTGACAGCAAGTATTATGTTATTGTGTTGGAATTTACTGTGTTATCATTTGCATTGATGTTTTGGTTTATAAAGATTAAAGTTTAATAGTTTGTATCACAACTGATTCACCCCCCCTCTCTCAGTTGTGCTTGTGGACTATTATTCCTTACACTAAATTTGTCTAGAAATGGTCACAAAATGAACACAAATTAGGTTCTTTCTTTTTAAGATGATACATTTAGCCCCCACTTTAGTTGGAGTATGAGACAAGCTCACGCTCATGGTAAATGAAGAGAAAGAAGAATGAAAGAAAGATGATGATAGACGAATTGCAAAAGAGATAAGACAACACTAAGTTCAAAGAAGTAATCCCCAAACCAAGGATCTTAACTTGAAATCCATGCACAAGGGCACGAAAACAAAGGAAAAAGGAAAAGGAAAAGCAAAGACAAAAGACACAACACAAAAAAGGGGTTACTACTAAAAAAAAAACTCCAAATCAACTATTGAAAGAGACCTCGATTAAAAATGTCCCATCTACTAATACCATATATGGAAGTTATTGCAAGAGCACAAATGATCACATAGGAAGAACATGAGCATCACCAAAGATGATAAAAATTCCATGGTCTAACTTACTAGCATAACCATGAGAGAAAAGAGAGAGAGAGAGAGAGAGGGAAAGGAGAATTTATAGTCTATAAAACTGTGTTATGCTAGTTAACTCTTACCTTGAAAAAATTTGTGCATAGGACAACTTGAAAAAAAATTGCGCACACAACGGCTTGAAAATGGTTTGCACACGAGGCAGTTTTAGGGGGATCAGTCTTATGAAAACCATCATTTCCATATGGATCCATGTCTAGGGATTAGTATCATGGGAATGTCATATGAATCCATGTCTAGGGATTAGTCTTATGGAAAATCCATGTTAATTTGTAAAAAGAGATCAATCTATGGATCAAAAACAAAAATCACATGCAATGTACAAGGGAGGTTGTATGTATGCCCCCTCCTTATGATGGAAATGTAGGAGACATCATAAGGAAGAGAATCAAGGATACCTACTTCCAATCAACAAGAAGATATCCTTAAAACAACAATGTATGTCATGAACTTAGCTAAAAGTGTTCACTCTAATGGGCTAAGAAAATAGATAACCGTGAAAAGATATTCTACTTTTGGGAAGAGAACCTTAAGAGGAAGAGATCCTGGCTGAAAGACATCTACCTTCAAGAGGAGTTCTTAAACAAAGATATAAGGTTCAAGACAAAGAGGGGGAGGATAAAAAGAATGCACCCATTTAGGCCCCTATGGCTTGGTGAAACACAGATTCTTGATGAAGGATGACAGACTTCAAAACACATAGTAAGGGAAGGTCTTTATATGGAACATAGCTTTGCAAATAAAGAAGTGTTTGTGATCAAGGATGCACACCTCTTGTATAAGAGAGAATCCCAAATCAGAATGATCAATTATTTTTAAGAAAAGGATGTCACGTGATAAACAAATGCCACTATACTAAGTAAAGTAGATCCTTAGATAAGAAAAAGAATATACAAGCAATCCCCCCCCCAAGTATGAAGGCAAGATAAAAGATATAATACACCCCTAATGATAATTACTTCATAAAAAATATGGAATCCTACGGAAAATAAGTTGTAAAATAGACATATTGAAGCTACAAAAGACATCACATATAAAGTAAGCAATTCATCAAGGAAAAAAAGGATGAGGATGATTATTCAATGATAAACATGCCATTTTAAGGCATGAAAAGGATTCTTAAGAAAATATTATAGTACCTTGTGTGAAACAAAGAATCTCATGCCAAAAAGGATGTACCATCATAAAATAATAAAAATTCACAGAGATGAAAAAAAAGGGAGAAGAAGGATGCCACCTTATGTGTACTTAGTGGTCAACCCAAGTATAAAATATATGCACTTCCAAGTAAGGAATAAATTGTAAGGAGAATACTAATCTCATTAAGGAGAAAGATCCTAAACAAAAAGTTCATACATGGAAGGACATCATAGTATAAAAGATATGAGAAACAAACAGATAATGGATCCTGCAAAAAGAGAAAAGGAAAGAAATCCATTATTTTCCCTAGGTGATAGATATTTAATAATATGTACCTTCAAGCAAGCATAAAATTGCAACTCTGAATGAAAATCCTTGTGTAAAACAAAAAATCCTTGTAAGAAAGTATATCATACTATAAAATATGCAAGATCAAAAAGGATATTGGATGCAAAAAAGGGAAAAGGAAAGGAGAAGGGAAGACACATTAAGATCCTTAAGTGGTTTCACATGTATAAAAGATATGCGCTTACAGGTAAACATAAGGTTGCAATTCAGGATGTCAATATCTTTATGTAAAACAACAAATGCATGTCAGAAAGGATGTCAAAGAAATGCGAAAACAGAGGGAGAAAATGGATCCCTATAAGTAGGAAGGAGCAATGATCCCTTGCCCCTCATCTTAGAGAGAAAGAGAGATGAAATCCTATTATGTTTCCCTTTGTACATATTATGCAAAGAATGTTGCATAATGGAGAGAAACATAATAGGAGAAAGAATGGATAATGTAATTCTCTAATATGAAGAAAATGTATAATATCCTATCTTAAAAGACAAAGACATCTATAAACCAAATCTTGGACAAATTGCCTAAAATTCACACAATCACAAAGAGAATGCCTATTAGAGTAATGAAAGGAGCATGAAAATTTTCCATTGTAAGTATGTGGATTTTGACAGAATCTATAAGGAAATCTTATCCTAGAATTATGATTGATATTAAGAAAAATTCATCTAGCCAAGGCTTCACAAACATCATAAGGTGAAGGATCATGAGATGGTGTGGGAAAGAGAATATTAAGAGGTGGTTTTGGTTGAGGGAAAATGTTAGCTTGAGGAACATGATATTCTTTAGGAGGATGTTGGTTTATCGTTTGTCTACTTTATATTTAATTTATATAATGACTCTTGAAAATACCCAATGCTGGCTATCATAGAAAAAAAAGTAACCACAGACTGGGTCAATGGTAGGAATCTATCAATGACCCCTGAATATAAAGGTACAGTATCACTTATGTGAAAGATATGCAATGAATTTTGTCTTTTAGTTTTTAGAGGTATGCTCTTAACCGGAGAGCAGAAGAGGTTTAACCAAGTTGCTCAAAACTTCAAACAACTTAGGCAATGAAAGGGGACTTACTCAATGATATGCAATCTGAAATGCAAACTGAAATGCAGAGTAGGATAAATGCAAACTACCATCTACCAGCAGAGATGAAGAAAGAGGTTGTAACAATGCAATTCCTGGATTACTAAGATTGTGAAACTTTGACAATACCCAGATTATCTTGATCTCATTCTCTATTAACACTCTTCCCAATCCCTTATGCAAGAACTAATATATTGAACTAAGATGCACAATGAAATGAAAATAGAGTGCTTATGCTAAAGATAGTAAACATACAATCCACTAAATGAAAATAACAAAACCCAGTTCATTAATATTCATTCAATTTCTAGTATCAGCATCCTCATTCAAAACATCACATAGCTAACTATGATGAACAACAAAAATAACTTCAAACTCAGAGTCACACATAGTAGTCCCAACTACAGGGGTTCACCCAAAGTAATTTTTGCCGATCTCATTTACTTTACAGAAATTTACATATATAGGTCTTCTCAAAAATGACCCATTACAATAATGATTGCCTCTTTACAATATTTTGAGAGGAACATTCTAATAATAAACCTGGTCGGTTACAAAAATTGACAAAGCTGACAAAATGCCCAAAATGGCTACAATATACAAAAATTGGGAAGATGACACAGGTCAATAGATTATATGCCTTCTTTTGTGTAATGACATTTCCTCTGTAAGCCTTCATTGCATCCACTACCTTGCCCAATTCCTGATAATTCGGAATGATTATATTGTTAGCTCTGATCATCCAAAAATCATGCATCTTTGTCAGTTCGTCCAACCTGGCAATCCGGGATTGGAGCTTCTCCGATTCCTTTTTTATCACTACATCTATTGCGGAGAGCTCACTGATTCTTGACACTTCAAAGCTAGCTAGATCCACAATCTCATCTATGAAAGAAAGAAACTTAGCTTTCATTCACTCTGTATTCACCAACTTGTCACTTTTGGAAACTTGAAATTCCATCTACAAAACTTTCAAAAACTCAAAAAGTTTGTCCATCTCCTTTTGCACTAACTCAATCATAGTCTTGAGTTCATTTGCTGATCTGCTTGAGCTCTCAATCATGAACTCTAGAGACTGCCTCCAATGAAACAATGGCTCTTTCCCAGTCTTGATACCATTGGAGATTGCAACACTAGTCTTCATATCAATCACATCCTGCAAGGTGGATAGCTGCTCTATCAATCCAGTGGATGCATTGTAAATGGTCTCTTGGTGCTTTGATGTTGTATCCTTCAACTTATTTGCATCAAGTAGAAGGTTCCCCAAATCCTCGATGACAATGGGGCCTTGAACCTTTATCGCCTCTATCCATGCTCTTCCAATTTTCCCAAACTATCTTTCTTACTGTAGCTTTAGTAGCAAGTTCTTATTTTCTTCTGCATTGGGGTCAAATTGGGAATATGACGTATTGCCAAGAGAATATTTAATATACTCAAATAGCTCCTTATTTGTAGACTTGAGGACTTCCTTGTCTGCTCAGAGTTCTTCTAACCTATCCTCAATCCACTTGTTGGTGGTTTTCCAAATGTTCACCATTGATTCATGCATCGACACTCCTAGGTCCACAATTTTTATCTGGAAATCTTGAGCTGAAATTTCATGAAACTTTCCTTCTTTCTGTGGCTCTGCTATTTCCATTAACATATGCTTGACTTTGGAATCATGGGAAAGGGCTGCCACAGATTTTTTATTCTTTGGCTTCTTCACTGGTGGCTGAGATGAGGTTGCCTTAAGGATCAGATCCTTTGAAGAAATGGCTTCCTCATGTCATTTCTTCTTCTTCTCAATCGTTTCTTCCAACCATGAGTTTGTGGATAACACCTTTATTGTAGACTGAAGAGCTGTAGGATCAAAGAGCTTCTGGGCCATTGGAGGAGTCTACTTGTCTTGAGGTGGAACACTGAAGGAGGAAACCTTAGTCACTGAAAGGGCCAGAGTATTTACCGGTTGAGAGGAGTCCTGACTATCCATGGGGTTTGTGTTATCCAAAGTGATGACTGGAATTGGTGAGGGAGGCTTGGTCACAGATACCTCTTGTTCTTTCTTCTTTTCCTTTTCCTTATCTTCTATGTTTCCAATGTTTGGGAGTGAACCATCTCCATAGGTCAAAGTGATAGGAACATTCTTTTCCGGAGACTGGTCACCTCCTTTCCCAGCAGGTTGCATTGCACCTACTGAAACTAATGGCGCCATAGAAGAAGTGACCACTAAAGTTGATTTCTCAGCTCCTAAATTCATTCCTCTGAATGAACCTACACCAAAATTTCTTTTCCATCGTGCTGTGGTCCATTCCACCCACTTGTCAGTTGTCTTGATAATGCCTCTCATGGGAAGCTCCAATGAATCAACCACTAGACCAGTTGGTGGAGAGGAAGAAATTGGCAACACCTTGATCTGGTCATAGGATGAAGGATGCATGAAGAGTCCATCATCTGTAAGATCAGATACATCAACAACATTATTATACATTGTAATTTCATCCAAAGTTAAACAGGACCACAATTTCTCCCGTGTCTGATACTCATTAAAACATTTGGCCTAGAAATCCTCAATATCTGGGACATGTCTGTAGGAATGTCTGAGCTTCAAGTGATTTCTAAAAAAACCCATAGGATCATATTAAGGCCTAAGAACCTCATAATCAAGTAGCTTGATCTTATCCTCAAAGCTCTTTACCAAATTCTGGGCATCAGACCTGGATGCACAGGAATACGGACCAACAAACACGGGGAAGGAAATTCTGGTGATCTTCTTCATAGTTGAACATAGAGTGTTCACTTCCAATATCTTCCAGCATAGATCCACCAAGACCACCTTATCTTCAGGATACTAGGGCAATCTCTTAGGAAATCCGGAGAAGGCTCCTATCCAAAGATAAGAAAAACTCAGGAATTGGATGAAAGAGCATCCATACTGACTGATTGCCAAGATGACCTCTAGTGAGAATATTCTTTCCGGGCAACCTTGAAGTTCTTGACATATTCTCATTGTGAATGCATCATTCACAGTAGCATATTCCTCAAATCTTCAATGCAATTGCATATTTGGGTAGAACTCATATATTTTGGTGTTGTTGTCAAAATTCTGGATTGCTGGTAAGATGAACCATAGATGTTGAGTCGCCAGAGCATAGATCAAGTATGAAGACATGTAGAAATATTTGAATCCCTGATAGGAACTCATCGAGATGCTATCTTCTCACATAAGATTTCTACCCAATCAATGAACATATTTTCTGTGTAGACAACTTGAACAAGGAAGAAATTATGTTCAACGAGATCCAGGATCTAAGGTTTTTCATCCAATCTGGTCAACAGGGCCAAAATATCAACAATTTCCCTCTTTAGGGTTCTTCTAAAGAGATTCTTTGGAATCTTACTTTTCTTTGATCGAGGGGTCTAGAACCAGGTCCTCTACATGTCTTCCCTCCTTAGAGTCTTCTTTTCATTGAACATAGATGCAGATGAACCGAAGTCGATGTCGCAATACACATCTTTCATTGAAATGTTGAAAGTGGATTGGATTAGGGTTTTATCAATCGTCAAAAAAATAGACTAATCTGGGAACAAGATTTTCTTTGTCACTAGGTTGTATTTCTCTATACATTCTCTAATGAGCTCAGTAGATTGAACTTCCATTGGAAACCTTACAGCTTCAACCAGATCGTTGTCTTTGAGCTTCTGTGTAATAGGGTGAATTGGATGAGAATTCAATCTTCTATGCAAATCTCTGAGATCAAAGAATCTTAGAGATGTGTCAAAAAATTCTTTCATTTCACTCTCAATACCAATTAATCTGTCCTAACCAGAAGCCTTAACTACCATTTACTATAAAACTGAGAACATGAGTGAAGACAAATGGCTTGCTATACAAATACGGTGAGCAGCAAATGATGGCAAATGCTAAAGAAATAGCTGCTAAAATCTAAACGTTGGCACCACATAAATAACATTAAGGTGACCTAATGGACCCAACGACAGGATTAGCATTTAATTTTGATAATCAACGGCTATTCGAACTTCTCATTTTGGAGAACATAACAGCCTCAAAAATCCTCAAGCTTATACTTAACTTTATGTTCATTAGCCACTTGCCGAAACAAATCCTTAGTCTTGCAGAAAAAGAACATACTTTCCTTTTGATGCCGAAATGAATGAACATTAGATCATTTTACCTTGTGCGGGAAAAGAACATAAGAGAATACTTTTCCCGTAATCTTGTTTCCTTTATTTTGGAAAAGTATCCCGACAGCTTTACCTTTTATCCTTTTCACACTTAAACCACTTCTTTTTCGTCGGGAGTACTTAACCTCTTATTTTCTCTTTTCACTTGTGTCAGGGTTGCACCTTTGAGACCAACTTTTCTGGATGCTGCATGATCACCGCCATTACTCTACAACTTGATATCTCTGAGAGTTGAAAAAAAAAATTTACAAACAAAATCTTTATGAATCACTTATGTAAATCACATGCTTACCTTTCAAAAAAAACATTGAGCATTACAGATCCGAGGGTGACTACTTCTCATTCGAAAGACGCTATGACACCCCTTTTCCCAACTTACCTAAATCACCTAAACACTGAATGAAGCAGAAGGATTGAAAACCCACTAGGCTCAAATAGGCAAGGGAGATAATTTATTTGATAAAAAAATTAGGAGAAGGTCTCAAGATGAATGATAAGTAAGTCACCAAAGAACAATTTACCCCCTTGGACCTAAAGACCCTAGACTAAAATTTGGCAATAGCTGGCTCCGACTGGGGACTTAGGCATGCCAATGTCTGAGAAGGGACCCAGAGTCTCTAGTTTTCCACAAGAAGACCGACAGGAAAACAACGGGCAAACTAAACTAAAATACACACAACAGGAAAGGAAACTAAACTAAACTAGACTAAGAAAGCAGGAAAGAAAGTAGGAGAAATGCAAAGTCAACCTACCTACACTAACACTAACTTGCAGGGGTTGCCTACTTTCACTTGAGTATTTGGTAGAGATTTAGATCCTGGCCATTGTAGGAGAATGACAGAATCTCTCCAAAAGGATATGCCAGAATAAAGGAATTATTTTGGTTCACCTATACAATCTTGAATGGTCCTTTCCAAAGCGAGTTGAACTTATGATGCTTTCCTTTGGACTCGTGCCTTTTATCCCACAATAGGACCAAGTCACCTTGCATAAAATTTCTTGGTCTGGCCTTCTTATCAAAGAATGTTTTCACTCTCCTCTAATGATCAGTGATGTGGTCAACAAGCTTTTCCTGTTCTTCTTCCAACTTGGTCAGATACATGAATCGTTTCTCCAGAACATTTTGGAAAACTGGATCTTCAATTACCTGCTATAGCCTACAAATGGATAACTCCAGCGGAAGTGGGAGACTAGGTTCAATTCCATAAACTAGATAAAAAGGGGATATCCTAATAGCTCACTTAGGTGTTATCCTATCCGCCCATAGAGATTCGTGCAATTTCTTGTGCCAATCATTTTGACTCTCTAAAACTAGTTTCTTCATTATGTTAATTAGGTTCTTTTTGCTTGACTCAGCCTGGCCATTTCCCTAAGGGAAATAATCAGATGAGTGACTAAGATGGATACTATTGTTGTAGCAGAATTCTATAATGTCCAAAGAAGAGAAATATGTGGCATTGTCCATCACTAGCTTCAACGGTACTCCAAATCTTACCAAGATAGTCTCCTTGATAAATTCACAGACCACCTCAAATGTGATTTTCTTGGTAGGCATAGCCTCAACACACTTGGTAAAGTAATCTGTGGCATTTATGACATATAGGTGACCTGCAGAAGAGGTAGGATTTATCAGACCAATGAAATCAAGCCCCCATTGCTAAAAGGGACCCTCCACTACAACCAGCTTTAATGGAAGAGTAGCCAACTGAGGCTTACTGGAAAACATATTGAACTTATCACACTTGGCCACCGAATTGTAGGAATCTTTAAACATGCCTTGCCAGTAGTAACACTGCCTCAAGATTTTATATGTGCAGTGAATGTGGATGAGAAGTGTCCACCACACGCCTCATTGTGGAATGCCTGGAGCAATCTCTCTTGTTGTGGCCTATCCACACACCTTTAGAAAGTTTCATCTATTGCCCTCTTATATAAATGGTCATCATAAATGACATACTTGGCTGCCTTGGTCTTCAAATCTCTTCTCTTTTTGTATGTCAATCCTTTTGGGAAATCTCCATAAGTAAGGAAATAGGCAATGTTGGAAAACCAGGGATCAAGAAGACTAACTGTAGACACCCTAAAATGGACAGGCATGCGACTTTACATTAAAAACACTAATTTTCATCTATTAAATAATGGTTTTGAAATCATTAATTAATCATTTATTTTCTTCTAAATTCATTTCCCAAATCATCTAATCAAATTCCCAAAATTAATTAAATAATTAATTTTATTTAATTAATTAACTTTAATTGATTAATTACCATTAATTAATTAATTGAATTCAATTTCCTATAGTTTAAATTCAAATATTTAAACTTACTAATTAAATTCT
>MU225727.1:449885-463140 GCA_018584345.1 Thuja plicata
CCTTATTGACTTTAATTGACTGAGTTTCAAATGTAGAAAACCCAAATTTGCATAAATCTGACATTATATTTAATTCCTAAATTCTCAATGATTATTAGCTAAAAACCCCTATGATTAATTGATTTAAATCTAAAGTCCTAAGTGTTTTTAATTAAATCAATTCCACCCCCTTTAGCTAATATACATAAAAGGAATTGAAAGGTTATTTAATTATTGGATGAATTATCCTCAAAAAGGAATCTCATAATTCCATGTGAAAGGACACTTATGTGGCAATAATTCACCCTTTTATTTAAATAATCTTTGCTCATTTGTCTCAAATGGAGAATGAAGAGACAATTGTTTCTTTTCAAGAAACGCTTCACTCTCTTTCCTTGGTTTTCTATAAATTGTACTTATTTTCTTCATTAGAGGAGGATTTTTGGGAGAGCATCAACATTATAGGCAATTTACATTTGATTTTCATGTTTTAAGCTCATTTTGCATAATTAGGCTAAAATTTCAATTGGAATTAAAGATATATGCTTTCATTTAAGATTCATTTCTATATCTAATATTTCAATTTGATGTTTTCAAGCTTTCATAGATTATAAGAAATTCAATTCTAGTTTAAGAGCAAATTCCTTTCATAGATTACAAGCTTTTCATTTCTAGACTAAGAGTATTTGCTTTTTTGCTATTTTAATTGCACTTTACTTCCATAGAATATTTGCAAATCATTCTTAGATTAGTCCAATTCAATTTCTTAGTTTAATTGCATCTCTTTACATAGACTAGTTGTGGATTTCTCATAGAATAATGTCAATTCTTCTCTTCTTGCATTCTTAAAATCCTCCATGTTAGTAATGGTCAAGTTGTTGGCTCTCATTCTGAGGGTAAAACTTAACATCCACATCTAATTAGGAGACAACAGGTTGCCTCAATCGAATTTGTAGAACAAACAATTCATGTTTGTCTTTGTGAATTGAGCGATTGTGTAAGGACTATATTGTGTTTGTGTTGAATTCAGAGGTCCACATTCAGCATACAACAACTACCACACCTGGAAAGCACACATGACCAGGATACTTATGTCACGTGGCTTATAGTCTTGTCTGGATGAGAACCAACCTATTTTGCAGCGTCCCTTTGAGATTCTTCAACATAGAAACAAAATGGATGAAGCCATGGGATTAATTGCACTAAACATCTCTGACAGTCTCTTATTTCACCTGGAGAGTTTGAACACTCCTTGGGCCATTTGGGGAAAGTTTTCAAATTTTTTTGGCACTGTGAATGAGTTCCAGGCACTTCAGCTTGATGCAAAGTTGACATCTTTGACTCCTACTGGTTTTCCCACTATTGAGGACTTCTTGATGAAGTTCAATTCTCTGCATTCAGTTTTGCAAGGATGTGGGAAAAACAAGACAGATGATGAGTGTATCTTTCTGATACTCTCAAAGCTGTGAGGAAAGTATCAAATCATTTCTTCTACTTTCTACTCCACTATGGATGCTTTGGGTGCCAGGCACATCATGCCTTCCTTTGAGAGCTTCTGCAATTGGTTGACATAGGAACAAGAAAAGATCCAACAGATGGATGCTTTAGGTTGTTCAAGCCAAACATTGGTAGCTCAGTCTTGACAGGGGAAACCAAAACAGAAAGCCAAACTGAAGAAAGATTAAGCATGCAATGACTCTTCCTCCAAACCTGCATAGAAAACTGATTCAAAGCCTCAGCTCACCCTGCAAAGGGTAAATCTTCTTCGAAGTTTGTTGAGTCTTCCTCCAAGACTAAGAAGAAAACATGCGAAACCTATAGTTTTTATGGCAAGGATGGACATCTCATTTCTAAGTGTTGGAAATATTTGGAGGCTTTAGAGGAAGCCATGCAGGGGCATCATATTTATTCTCCTCAGTCCACATCCTCCCCTGCAGGGAAAGGTCATGCTCTTACTGCACGAGCAACAACTTCTGGGTCTACCTAGATTTTGGATTCGGGTGTTTCTCACCACATGACTCACACTCAAAAGTTGGTCACCTCACTTTCTCCTTGTGCTACTTCACAAATTGTTGTTGGGAACTCATCACATCTTTTAGTCTTGGGTTCTGGTTCTTTTATATTAGCTGGGGTTCTCTTCCAGATTTTCTTGTGGTCCCTAACATCTTGACGAACATATTTTCCATCTACCATATTTTCCACTCTGTCTCTGGTAAGACAGTTGAGTTCTCACCACATGATGTGGTTATTTGGGACCTACATGATTCTGATTCAATTTTGGCTACTGGGAATGTTGACTCTGCATCCTGCCTATACATATTTGATGGATTTGAGTCTTCTGATAGTACAAGTTCTTGTCTTATAGCACATGTAGATTCAGTGAGAAGGCTTTGGCATGAGCATTTGGGCCACATCACTTACAGATATCTTCAGCAGATGAGCACACAAGCACTTGTTCTTGGGCTTCCTCATATTTGTTACATTGATGGTGTTTGTCAAGGTTGTGTTCTTGGAAAACAACATAGGGATGTTTTTCCTCAGGGACGATCTACTCATGCTTTGGCACCACTGGAGTTGATTCATAGTGACCTCATGTCATTTCCTACTGCTTCTTTTTTTGGTGCCAGATATGTGCTTACTTTCATTGATGACTTCTCTAGGAACACGTGGGTGTACTTTCCTAAGTACAAGTTTGATGTCTTTGATTCATTTCAAATCTTTAAGACATTTGTGCAGAAGCAATCTAGTCTTTCTATTCAGTGGATACACACAGATAATGGGGGGAGTATGTGAATCAAGCTTTCAAGGGTTTTTTCTCTAAACATGGTCTACAACATCAATTTTTTCAGTTTCCTACACCCCTCAGAAGAATGGTGTGGCAGAGAGAAAGAACAAAATACTTCGGGAGATGGAAAATTGTATGATTTAGTCCAGATCCATGGATTCATCTTTTTGGGCAGAGGCAATCAATTGTGCCAACTATATTCAGGATTAGATGCCCCACAAGGAAGTTTGACATATGACTCCTAAGGAGGCTTGGTCTCATGTCAAGCCTGATCTATCTTCATTCTGAGTTTTTGGTAGTGAAGCATGGACATTTATACCTGATGCTCAGAGGAGAGAAATGGAGTGGGATATCTGACACCTCATTTTTTGGCTACTGTGAGGATGTTAAGGAGTACAGGTTGTTTGATCCTGATTCCAGAGAGGTCATATTTTGATGGGATGTCCAGTTTGATGAACGCCTTCCTACAGTAGATACCCTGACTCCAGAGTTTACTTCACTTACCACTACTCCCTCATCTGTTCTAGATTCTTTTCAGGATGATGAGGATGATGATCTTTCTGATCCCCATTTACCTCCACCACAGGATCCTCCATAGATGCCTGGATGGGCTTGTGTTACTGTTGATGTTGCAGGATCTCTAGCAGGTGACCCTTCATATTCCCATTGTATGCACCCTAAAATGGTCACCTAGACTATGGGCCCCCATTCTTCAATTTATCAAATGATAGAATTAATTTATCAAATTCCTGAATCAATGCCTTGCAACATTTTCAATTCAAATCAATTTTTCTTGATCAAATCGTAATTAATTCAATTATTTTAATATTTCCTAAGGTTTGATCATTTCATCAATAATCTTATTTAATTAAAAGAAAATACCCCTTTTAATTAAATAAAATGTTCTTATTTAATTAAAATAAAATCTCTTTTTATTAAATAAAATAATCTTATTTAATTAAAAGAAAATATCTCTTTTAATTAAATAATCTTATCTTATTTAATTAAAATCTCTTTTTTTTTTATAAAATAATCCTATTTAATTAAAAGAAAAAATCCCTCTTCTAATTAAATAAATAAATTCCTCACTTAAAGCTCTCTTTTTTATGAAAAAAAAAAGAAATAAATCAAATAAAAAATAAATAAAACTCCTTTTTCTCCACAAATATTCCTAAGTATTGGGGTTTTTCCTCTCACTTGTCTTTTAGGGATTTATCCCACATTGTTCTTGAGGATGCATTCCTCTCCACACTTTCCTTTATAAGGAGCCCTCTCCTTCTCATTTGAGAGATATCAAGATTTTATGTTATTGTTATGCTGTAGGTTTGGAGAGCGATTTTGGAAGAGAGTTTGAGCACTTGAGCTTGAACATTGCAACTTCTCTTTTCTTTTCTTCTTCTCTCATGCATCCATGGCAATCCATTTAAATTACTCTTGCACTTGTATGTTAGATTAGATTCATATTTCATTTCATAGAATAATCTTGCATGTGTATTTCCTTTCATAGATTAGTTTACTTTCATGCATTGTTATCATATAGAATAGCTTCCATTTTCATTTGCATGCATATTTGATGATCATGGAGACTAGCACTCTTGCTTTTCCTCTTTGAATCTCTCATTTTATGGTGTACTTTCATGGGCACAAACTAGGACTAAACTGAGGGCCTCCATTATAAACCTTTGCACTCCATGAATAGGGAGTTATTAGTCACCATTTGAGACCTCATTCTTGAGAAATCTTGAATACAATGACTCATAGAAGTGTGTCAGCATTTTAGCACACATTTTTGGTGCCCACCATGGGGCAGAACATCCATTTCTGTCATCACATTCAAAAAATTCTTCTATCTTATATCTATTATTCTCTCAGTGTCTTTGAAGCTCTCATTTTGAGCCAAATTTGACCCCACCATCACGTCTAGAATGTTTTTTCCATTGAAAATGAGTATAAACTCGCCCATATCCAGCGAAAGTCAAATCTGTGGAAAATTTATTTTTCCCAAGAAGGACGTACGACCCGTTGCATGGAAATCGAGGCAGATTTTAGATTTTTCTACACGCAGCCCGAGGCAGATTTTTGAAAAAAAATATTTTTTTTATTGTGTTAAATTTGACGACCATATGACCGTCAAAATCTAGGCCTTCTGTGACGGCCCCCAGCCCGTCAATTTTACTGCCCCAGTCTGCTAACGCCAGTAGGGTTTGAAAAGTCTTAGCCTTCACCATTGAGCTTTTTGGTTTTACAATCTAACTTCAGACGATCATATCTTGCTCATTTTAGGTCCAAATTGAGTGCAATATTTTTTATTTTGGGTAGAATTGTCTAAAGATTTTTGGTTTGTTCTTAGTTTATGGATTTGAGTCAGATTTATCATAAATTGAAGGTTTTCATCACTGTACATGTCTAATCTTCTATTTTGCAGCTTCCAAAGCCTCATACGAGCTCATACAGTAATATTTTTTAGTGCAATTTTTTTTTAAAGTGCGTGATTTTTTATCTAATTTCTAAATATGCAATCAGATTTGTGATTTTCTTATTTTTCTAATGCTGACAAGTTTTGGGCTTTGTTGTTCCTTGACTTATCTTGTTGATTATAGCCTAATAGTGGTTTGCAGGACGTTTAAAAAGAAGACTAAAAACATAGACTACTAACAAATCGTCTTGCAGGTTGCCTTGATCAATAGAACTCTAAACATTGTGCTTGCATTTTGTTTTGTTTTATTAAAATAGTAATGCACATGCAAGACTTTAAAATGAACTTATATCTGATGTTTTAGGGATGGAAATAATGTCAAGAAACTATGCTCTCGCCCTTTTGGGATGATCAAAAATCCAGAAACATTGTTGTCATCTTCTTATGTGTCTGAAGTGTCTTTTTAGATTATAATCCTAAGAATTATATGAATGTATCCTCTCCCCTCACCTTTGTGGATCTTGAGTGTAAGAGAAATTCATATAATTCTTTTAGCATGGCTACCTCCCAAGATCTTTAACAAAGCCGGTGAGAGTGGATTGCCCAACCGGTAATAGGATAAAGCCAAGCCCTTCCAAACTGGTATATAAAAAATATCATTGTGATTAATCTCACAGGGAACAGGTGTCAATTTTCCATGCCGATAGAAGATCTCCCTCAGTACCCTCGTGGTGTGTAAAAACCTACAAAACGTAACTTCTGTAGGTTGGGAGGCCTCCTTAATGGGGCTAATCCTGTCGCATGCATAGCTTCCTGAATGGATGCCCTGACTAAAAACTTTTTCCTAGTGACCATAATCCCTCTATCTGTTGGTGCAAAAGGTCAGATACTGACTAAGATGTCCCACATTTTCACGGCTCTTAGTAGAGACAACGGTCCTTTGGGAAGTGATTCCCTTGGGATTTGAAGCTTGGTGTGCCTAAGAAGTGAGTGCACTGTAAGGAGGAACCCGTGCCTCCAAGCTTCTAAGTTGTCCACTATGAGTAGGCGTGGCTGAACTTCAGTTCAAGTGGGAATTCAACAGATATTGCCCTGGCTTACCTAGGTTGTGGTGTGACTGTTCTTTTTACAACAAACAATCTTCTTGATGTGTCTTGCATGAGTGAAACATCAAAATGTACACCAAATATCAAAGCAAACATCAAAATGATCAACAAATCTGCATTCTAAAGTGTCAAACTGCCGACTTGCTCAATTTTCTATTCGGTCATTTCCAGTCTTCCTTGGTCGATCTGGGTCAGATCAGATCACTTACCCCATTGTTAGAAGCTTGTTTACACTTTGGATTATTGCATTTTGACCTCTTGAATTAGTAATATTTGATTTCACAAGTGACCTTGTTTGGAGTTGGTGAACTAGAAACCATCCTTGTTGAGAGGATAAACCTTTGGATCCTTTGATAACACACTTGGATAGTTTTAGTAATCTCTTGTCCATTCACTTCCATACAAATTCAAATTCAATCAATATAACTTGTGTAAATCATCCTCCTGATCCATGTGTTAGGGTATTCACCCGTTCAGTGAGCACCTCTGTGGCAGTGTTGGTTTACACCTCTTGCAAAATTCTATCTTATCACTTTTCTTTTGGACAAGTCAATGCCTTTAGTATCCTGGTTTGGTACCAATGTTTCTCAGGGTCATCCTATCACCTAGTACCTTTTCTTTCATGCCAGTTACTACAAGATATCAAGTAGATCAAGGAAAGTGACCTCAATTAGTCTTTAACCAATTACCCTTAGTTCAAACTCACCAAAAACTTAAGGGAAAAGAGCCTATATTTGATCAATCACCCAGGAACAACTCAAAAGTTTAGTTTGATTCCAAGAGTAACCTTAGTGAGTTGAGTACACCCTTAGCATCTTCTCACTTAGATATGGATATGAGTTACACAATGACTCGACGAGAGAGGGAAGAAATGGATAATGCCTTGATGACATATTTGAAAAACATAGAGATATTGTTTCGTTTGGTAGTTCCTCTATAGTTTTGGTTGTATAAATTGATTTAAAATAACAAAAAAAAAGGAGAAATCTTTTTATACTTCTATTTTTTTTCTCATAACTGTTTTCTATATTTTTTTTATTATTTAAAAGTTTTGGGAGTTTATGTATTTTGTTTTATAAAAATTAGTTAGATTTTAAAAAGGGGTTTTAAAATAAATAAATTAAAAAAAGAATTGAGAGGGGTCAGGGGTCGGGGGTCCCATTTCCCCACCCCCGGCAGTGGTGTTCCTCACGCGGCTATACTGTCAGCGGTAGTCTAGACTGCCTACGACAGCCATTGGGGGGCCCCGCCTCCCTTGGCATTGGGGTGCGGGGTACGTCGCCCACAAATATGTATTTTTAAATTTTATTTAAATTTAATATAATTTAAAAAAAATTTATTATTATTAATTAATTACATCATTTAAAATCTTTTTTTTATATATTTTAATTTGATTAGTTTTAAGTATTGTTAAATTTATTTTAATATTAATTAGTGTTAAAATAAACTTTAGATGATAAAGACTTGTATTTTTTAACTTAGTTATAATATTAATTAGTATTGTCTTTAATTATATGTATTATTCTTTTGGGCTTTTAGGTTCCCTAGCGGGGCATTACATTGTCACCACCAACAACTTTGCTAAGTACAGACAGGTCCCGTCATTATTTTCCACAGTCAAAACAACAAATTTTCAATGATCCACAAAAATGTTGTGTTATTTCGCAAGAACAATGTCTGAACATAAACAAGCGGGAACATCGTATCTATCACCAGGAACATTCTCTTATAGCATAAAACTTGTCAAAACCTCATTACAATAGTCAATTCATTACCATCACACTTAGGTTATTTTCCTTGGCGGACCTCTATAGAAAATGTCCAACTCGCAGAAATATAAGAAAGTGAAAGTCCAACAACCCCTCGAATATAAATAGAAGAAAGAAGTAGACCTTATCAATAAATATTTCCAATGCACAGTCAAATCTGGAAGGGTTCTCGAGCAACGGGATGAGTATGTTGACAACGTAAACCACAACAATATTGTCTTATCTTATCAAGCCAAATACAATTGTCCTCAACATCACTCACATTGAATTTCACCCACATGACTTCTAGGCTCGTCTGTGCCTAACCAACCGCACCTTTTTCCTACATCTAAACAACTCCTTTATCTTTGCGAGTGTATCCTTTTACCCCACCATCATTAGGACTTGCATTCAGTCTAGCATCCATACATCCCCTTTCACCCCATTTCCAACATTTAGGGCATAATTTCACCCATCACCTAAGTCTCATATAGAAAATCAAATGAGTCAAAAACAATCCCAATCAAAATATCCCTTCTTGGCCTCATATACTTGAGTGATCATACCTATGTCTTAATTAAACCCCCATCTTATACCTTCACTCTTTGACTAAGCATTTTCTAGGGTAGCTCATCTCATCATTGTAACCTCATCACCTTGATCTAGAGGTTGGCTTACATTGACAATATTTTCATCCAGAAATACCAATCCATCCTAGGTTGACCATCACATCCATCTGAAACTGTACTAGGTACTCTCAAATCTCAAGTCAACTCATCAAACAAACCTTTAATCCTTAGGACACCATCCCCATCAAAATCATCATCACCCATCCTTAGAATTTTTTAGGCATTTTTAGATCTTTTGCATACCCCATCTTCCATACATCATAGGTCATTCATTTCATTCCACCGTATACATGTTCAAAGAAGAGAAAAGACATGTATCCTGACCTTGTTGTTGGTTCCTCATATGGCCCTATACCACATGTTATAGGAGCTCTTTTCACCTTTTTCCCCTGCAATGAAGTTCAACCTGAGGAGGTCATGGCCGACCAAGCTGAAATCCCCACCATGAGCACCATGGAGGCCTTCACAAATCAACTAGGCTACACCTCCATGATGAGTTATATCATAGGGACAAATTTATAGTCCATCATTTCCAAATTTACATGTGAAGATGCTCCTATCCCGAGGGAACTCATCCCTCCACCAATTGTTTTCCCAACACCTCCTTTCCATATCCTAGCTAAGGCCTGGGGAGGCGTAGTCCAATGACTCCTGACTCCTAATGTGTCATCCACCTAGATCTTTGTATCCATACCTCAATCTACCCAACCTACTAGTGCACAATCCATGGTGCACACTAAATCACAACAAACCCCCTTATCCATTGTTGGGGCTCCCTCTGTCAACCCATCACAACCATCCGCCTCACAAGCTTCCACATCCCAACAATCACAACAAGCCATTGCACCACCTTTGTAACTAACCATCATTATACAAGTATGACAACAACAAACACAATTCACTATGAGAATGACACTCACTAGCCCAAGCAACCAACCCATCATGCCCAAAGTCACCACAGCACCATTAGTTCTCCCATAAAGTGCTCCTATCTCCCAACTGCAAAAAGATATATATGTTGATCCACCATCTTCCCTTCAAAAAACCACATAAGGCCCTTAGGCCAAGCATGCAGCCTCATCATCCACTTGGCACTTATCATAAGTTGTGATATAGGCTCTTGGGATTCCCAACCAATCACACATCACCAAGCCCTTCACTTCTCAACCTATTTTGCAATTCATGGCTCCACCAACTCAACCTTAGCAATAGGCCATGCATACTCATGCATACATCAACTATTTGGTTATGCCTACTTCTACCACCACCCGAGTAGTAGCACCCCTTCACCAGCCTAGTCAACAACATCCTTCATAGAAACCATCACAGGGGGATATGTCATTACCCCACCCTCTTACCAAGCCATACCACATCCCTATAAAATCCCAACTTATCCTCCACCACCATCTGATCCATACCTCACCCCAAGATCCAACATCATTGCAGTTCCTACTCCTCAACTAGCTAATCCGGAGTGGGAAGAGATAAAGAACGCTCTTAAGAAGCTACATGTTGGGACCAAGACTAAGAAAAACCCTAATTTGGGGGTTCAACAATTATTATGTACAGACTGCATATTGAATAGCAGAGAGTTTTGAATGAAAACAAGGAGGAAGTTGATGAAGATGGATTGAAATTGTCACTATAATCAGTGGAATCTATTTGTGCATATGTTTTAGTGTTTTCCCAATACTTAGTTTGATTTGTAGTTACTCTTCTTTTGTATTTGTAAATTAGTTTTGTTTCAGACAGTCTGTTGTCCAGTTTTGACTGAGAAGCAAAGATGTGGACCTAACTCCACTTTCCACCATTGGTTTTGTATGAATACTTGGGCATGGAGACTAGGTCCATGGATTTTCAAGAATCTGGAAGGAGGAGCTCTGAAAATGCATGCAAGTATTTTTAGGATCTTGCCCTAGGCGAGCTAGATGAAAATCCCAGTTAGGAAGATCAAGTAGCAGATAGCTTTAAATTGCAGGAGGTTATTTTCATGAGACAAGAAGGCCATGGATGTCATGAGTGATGCTATGCAGGTATTTAGTAATGTGGAGGAGTTCCCAAGACATCAACTTACCAAGTTTTGAAACCAAAGACCTAAAACTTGTCCAAAAACAAGAAAGAAGCCATATTCAAGAAACAGGGTGTACGGACAGAACTGGACCTTGAGACATAGAAATTCTTGGTGGGTTTTTGCTTTACTTGCAAACTACCAAAAGAGATTTGGGGGTCCTTTGAAGGTTTTGCATTGAAAAAGTGTTGTCCTACATTTTAGGAGGCCTAATTGGTGAAAAAGGCTACAAAGCCTAACAGATAGGAATCAAGGAAGCGATGGAGAAATGGCTCAACTTGGTAGCTTTAAACCTAATTTGCAATCTAAGAATGGAGTTGATTGAAGCTTTGGCACTCCTGCAAATCCAAAACTAAGATTAGGGCTTGGATTTATTTAGGAGGAATGTTCTTGAGGAACACAAGAATGGTGAACCTAAAAAGATAGGTAGACTCTTAGTTGGAGGGAAAGAATTGAATCTTTCCAAGTGTTAGAGGGTGGATTGAGGAAACCCTAGAGGTCCTAGGAGAGACCTAAGAAGAGTTCAAGAAAACTTAGAAGGTTACTAAGAGGCTCCCTATCATAGTGGTATCAGAGCCCAAGTTCAAGATTTCAGAGAAGAAGTAGTCCAGCTAGTGGATGTTGCAGACCAAAGATTCAAGTGAGGAATCTAGTGCATCTAGCAGGATGGTGACCAATTCTGAATTGGCCAAGAAAGTTGAAGAACAAGAAGAGGATAACAAGTTGCTGAGAGAGAGATTGGCTCAAATGGAGCAACTCTTGGATGAAGTCTGAGACAAGGCTGAAAGAGTCAAGGACAAGGTGGACCAGAAGGAGGAAAAAGAAGCTAAGGAGAAGGAGTGGGACCTAGTAGAAGAAGCACCTACCCCTAATTCGGTCTTACGAGAGGAACCCTTCTTGAAGGCACTCAAAGCCTTAAGTGGTAAAGCCTTGGAGGGTGTGCCACTATTTAGTGGACAAATGGATGTTGATTTAGTTTTGGACTAGATAGACAGTCTTGAGAATCACTTTGAATGTGATGGAGTGACAGATGCTCAAAAGTTAATGGTGGCTAAGTCTATATTGAGGGGACCAGCACTTACCTGGTGGAAATATGTTCAGAATGAGAGGGAGAAACAAGGGAAGAGCCCTATTTTGTCATGGAAAGGTATGTTGGCCAAGCTAAAATAGACCTATCTCCCGGATGACTATGAAGTTCAGATGCATAGAAAGAGACAAAACCTTAGGCAGAAAGATCTTGAAGTCCAAGCATATACTGAGGAGTTTCAGAAGTTATGTTTAATATCCAAGATAGTGGAGGATGAAAGCATCAGATTAGCCAGATATCAAAATGGGCTCAAGTGGTCTATACAAGAGGAGATGAGTCTTGCTACCTTAACAAGTGTGAGACAATGCTATCAAATGGCTTTAAAGATAGAAGAAAAGAGTAAGAGAAGACATGATCAGACCTCAAGAGGAAGAGGTAGGGGCAAATAAAATAGAGGAAGAGGCAGCTTTGCAGGCAGGGGCAGTGACTATAGGTCCCAAGGAGAAGCTAAATTGACTGAGACACTCAATGAGACCAGTGGAAGAGGCAGCATGAATAGAGGAAGAGGATTCCAAGGTGGAGGAAGAGGTAGATTTGGAGGTTCAGGCAGAGACTCACACTTTGCAAACATGAAATGTTTTCATTGCAATCAACTAGGCCATCCAGCCTATAGATGCCTGGAGAAAGCTTCTAGCTTACATGGTGAGAAGAGGGTAAATTATATTTCCCAAGAGGATAACAACAGTGGTAAAGCTCCTAAAATCAACCTTGATCTAGAAAGTGGGGAGAATCTCATGATTAGGAGGATTCTCATAAAGGAACCTATCAAAGAAGAAGCCAAACAAAGAAGGGCACTATTCAGAGTGAAGTGTAAAATACTTGGCAAGGTTTGCAAGATGATCATAGAATCAGGGTCTACTGATAATATTATCTCAGAGGAGGCAGTCAGCAAATTAGGATTGACAAAAATACTCCATACAAACCCATACAGAGTGACATCTTTGAATAAGGGTCGGCATGTTCTTGTTAATGAGAAAGCATGGATTAATTTCTCAATAGGAAAGTATGTGGACAGAATCTTATGTGATGTACTCCCAATGGATGCATGCCACCTACTCTTAGGTAGGCCGTGGTAGTTTGATAGGAAGACAATTCATGATGGAGAGAAAAATTCTTATTCTTTCAAGAAAGATGGGGTCACTTATAAAATTCAATCACTTGTGGATGATGAGGGGTCTACATCAGTAGAGTCTAATGTCTTATTGCAGGGAGGTAAAGAGTATTTGCAGACAGTAAAGAGTGGAGAAGGATTACACTATGCTATCATGCTTAAGCCTAGTGAAAAGAAGAAGGTGGAACAAACACCATTTCCAAAGGAAGTGCAAGAGTTATTGGAAGAGTTTAAGGACATAGTTAGTGATGGGACACCAGCAATGTTACCACCTCCAAGAGACATAAGTCATCAGATTGACTTCATACCCAGAGCATCTCTACCAA
>MU225727.1:464993-475006 GCA_018584345.1 Thuja plicata
AGGTTTAGCAAGATGAGTCACTTCATTTCTTGCAAAACCACCCATGATGCCAGTCATATTGCACATTTTTTCTTTAAGGAAGTGGTCCAGATTCATGGTTTACCCATCAGCATAGTATCTGACAGAGGTGTAAAATTCATGGGTCATTTTTGGAAGACCTTGTGGACAAGGTTGGGAACCAATCTATCATTTGGGTCAGCCTACCATCCCCAAACTGATGGTCAGATTGAAGTGATCAATAGAGTGCTAGGAAATCTCCTTAGGTGCCTGACAAAGGATTATGGAGTGATGTGGGACCAGATGTTACCACAGGCAGAATATGCCTACAATGACAGTGCCAATAGGAAAACAGGCAAAAGCCCCTTTGAAATAGTTTATGGGCTGCACCCTAGAGGTGTGTTGGATTTAAGAAACTTGCAAAATGTAGAAGGAAGGAGTGCATATGCAGAAGATTTTGCTCAATCTATGAAAGAGGTTCATGACCAAGTGAAGGAGCAACTCTAAGAGGCTACAATAAAGTTAAAAACCAAAGTTGATGAAGGAAGAAGATATCTTCAGTTGTTGTGGGTGATCTTGTGATGGTACATCTCAACAAGTCCAGGCTACAGAAGGGAGTCCCCACCAAACTTCAAATGAGGAGGATTGGTCCTTGCAAGATTCTTGTAAAATATGGGCACAATGCCTATAAATTAGATTTTCCATCAGATTTGGCAATATCTCCTATTTTTAATGTGCAGGATTTAGTCCAGTATAAAGGACCTACACCAGTAGTTACTGAGTTACAGTTAGATAGTAAGGAAATAGCAACATATGTTCAGATTTCCCCTACACCAACACCAATGGCTGTGAAGATTTTGGACTCTTGGGTGAAGAAAAAGACTAGGCAGGGAACCTACATGGAGCATCTCATTCAGTGGGAAGGCAAGTCAGAAGCTGAGGCTACTTGGGTGGCTGAGAATGAATTCAAGAGGCAGGGAATTAATCCTAAACTCCTGTCCCTGGAAGTAAATTAAGTTCTTAGCCTTGGTAGTATGGTGTAGGAGCATCCTTGAGAAACTAGTATGTTGGTGGTCTCATGGCATTTTGGGTGTGTGAGTGTGTGAAAGACCCTCTTGTAGGTAAATGTAAATACACAAGGTCATGTGGACCAAGTGTGGTTAAGTTAGGTTTTAATCAAGCTCTCTGATATGTTAAAATAGCTCATTTTGGCTCTTTTAGTGAACTATACTTGATGATGTCATCAATTGTTAGGGTGATGTCATGGAGGTTCTTAGGTTCCTTGGATACCCTAGGAGGTATAACTAAGGTTAGATAGGCTAGATTGGTGTTAAAACACAAGGAAAGTGAAATGGTGAAAAAGATGTAAAATTGTTGCATAGCAACATTAGCAACTTTTCAAAAGTTGTTGACAACATTTGGGTTGTCTTAAGAATTTCGGTGTTTAGAGTAGATGAAGTTTAACCAAGGGTTAAAACACTTGAGGTAGGGTATATATGTGGTGAAAAACCCTAATTTGAGGGTTCAACAATTATTGTGTACAGACTGCATACTGAATATCAGAGAGTTTTGAATGAAAACAAGGTGGAAGTTGATGAAGGTGGATTGAAATTGTCACTGTAATTAGTGGAATCCACTTGTGCATATGTTTTAGTGTTTTCCCAATACTTAGTTTGATTTGTAGTTACTCTTATTTTGTATTTGTAAATTAGTTTTGTTTCAGATAGTCTATTGTACAGTTTTGACTGAGAAGCAAAGATGTGGTCCTAACTCCACTTTCCACCATTGGTTCTGTACGGCCACTTGGGGATGGAGAATAGGTCCATGGAGCTTTGATAATCTGGAAGGAGGAGCTTTGAAAATGCATGCAATTATTTTTATGATCTTTCCCTAGGTGAGCTAGATGAAAAGCCTGGTTAGGAAGATCAAGTAGCAGATAGCTTTAAATTGTAGGAGGTTATTTTCATGAGCCAAGAAGGCCATGGATGTCATGAGTGATGTTATGCAGGTATTTAGTAATGTGGAGGAGTGCCCAAGACATCAACTTACCAAGTTTTGAAGCCAAAGACCTAAAACTGGTCCAAAAACAAGAAAGAAGCCATATTCAAGAAACAGGGTGTATGGACAGAGCTGGACCTTGAGACATAGAAATTATTGGTGGGTTTTTGCTTTACTTGCAAACTACCAAAAGAGATTTGGGGGTCCTTTGAAGTTTTTTCACTGAAAAAGTGTTGCCCTACATTTTAGGAGGCCTAATTGGTGAAAAAGGCTACAAGGCCTAAAAGATAGGAATCAGGGAAGCGATGGAGAAATGGCTCAACTTGGTAGCTTTAAACCTAATTTACAATCCAAGAATGGAGTTGATTGAAGCCCTGGCCCTCCTACAAATCCAAAATTAATATTAGGGCTTGGAGTTATTTAGGAGGAATGTTCTTGAGGAACACAAGAATGGTGAACCTAACAAGATAGGTAGACTCTTGGTTGGAGGGAAAGAATTGAATCTTTCCAAGTGTTAGAGGGTGGATTGAGGAAACCCTAGAGGTCCTAGGAGAGACCTAAGAAGAGTTAAAGCAAACTCAGAAGGTTAATAAGAGGCTCCCTATCACTTTTGTACCCCATGGAAAAATCTCATAAATGGCGATCACAAATGAGCTTAAGAAGAACTTGGTTTGTATGAAGGTTCTGACAAAGAAGGAAGGCCGATATCAGTTGTTATTTTAAACAGGCATAAACCCTGCTACAAGGCTCTTGAAGAATTAAAACGTAGGTCACATTTTCAAATGCTGCTAATGGTGGTTAGTTCCAATCTTAAGATTTCATATGTTTGGTCAAAACACATTCAAGTGGGATTTATCTGGTGATCTATAATTCTTTAGTCATTTGATCTTTTTCATGTATGCATTTTCTTAATCTTTTGATAATTTTTATGCAAGTTACTTTGTCTATGCTTTTGATAAAATGTCTTCTAGGTATTCTTCTATTGAAAAAACTTATTTGATTTTTTTTTTTTACTTTAATTGTTAACTTGAAGAATCTCCATGCAATTTTCTTTTTCTTTTTATTTAACCATTAAAATGATTGTATTTGTGCAATGACTACAGTACTTCAAGAGAACAAGAAAAGTTTACCATCATAGCAGATCTTGAAGGATGAACGTACAGACATGTGGATATTTGTGGATACCTTGCACTCCTTTAAATCTTGTAGGTTGTAGCATCTATAAACTTTTGCAATATAAACACTCAAATTTAACATATCTCTTCTTGCTTATAGTTTTTTATGCTATCTAAAAGTTAAAAGATAATAATGAGGCTCCTAAGCTAACCCATATATTTGGTATGCTATAGCCTATACTGGTTGAGGCTACTAAGCTAAATGGATATATTTGGTTGGTTGAGGCTTCTAATCTAAATGGATACATTTGATATTCTATATTTGTTGTTAAAAATGTACCAAGTGTTGCTTGGTTTCTGCTTTTCAAATTCAACATTTTTATTTATATTTTTAATTACCACAATCTAGTAGAAAACTAGTGAAAGTTTCTGATGGGTGGCCTAGGTTCACACATCTCCCTTCATTTTGGCCCTTTTTGGACAGAAACAATGATTTGTCAACCAAAAATAACATGGGATGTCTATCCATGGTTTGGGAATATCTTGAATGAATAATATTTTATGGAGGCATCTATGGGCATGAATGAATATCTTGAATGCATCCATGGGCGTTGTTGCAAAAAGAAGGCAATAGAAAAAAAGGGGCACACATTGGACTGTCTGTGCATGCTTATTTATAAATGAAGGAGGAAGTTACATATGTTTTAACTTATATGATGTAATTTAATAATGTTATTAGACATAATTAATATATGAGACGATAGAACATTATAAACATATCTCTTGACATTCATTAATACATTATGTCTAATACTCCTTAATGACGGATATCTACTATGCACAACTTTACCTTTTTTTTTCCTACTATTGTATACTAATAATGGTGTCAACCTTATCATTCTTCTATAATGTTTGCAAACAAAGGTGCAACTATTTTAATGGATAGAGAATTAAGGCACAAACTTGAATAAGTGATTATATTCTTCTAGATAACCAGTCCAGAGAGCCAATTTATATCAACTGGCACAAAAAATATAATTCTCCCCTCTAATTCATTGTTTACTGGATGTTTTTATGGGTTGTGTGGAGGAATAGTATGAACAACCACTTATTCTACTCACCTTGTGAAAATGTGATCTCTTGTTAAACAGTCTTAACAAATAAGAAAATAAAGCTATAAAATATCATAGTTGATTTTTATTTTCAGTGAGTTAGTAATATGTATATTATAGAGATAATTTACAGTTAATGACAGTATCAATGGTGTCAATTGTATTTGAACTTAATTTAAGTTTCTATATTATGCTGGAACTGTATACAATGACAATATTAATGGACATCAGAGCACCATAGTGTAGATTTAAAGAACAGTGTGTGCGTTGGGTTATATTTTTGTTGATGCATAAACATGTTATATGTATATGTATATGTGTGTGAAAGATTGTACTGATTTATCAATATGTTCTATGGAGCTTTCAATGTACTTTGGAGGCCTTTTTTCATGATATTTACAAGGAGATAGTTTCACCATGAGATTTATGACTTACATCATTTGAACATTATTTATGATTTTATGTAATGGATTTATGGATGCTTTATGTTTCAGTCGTGCGATGATAGTTTTTAATTATAATTTCATATGGTAATGATATATATGTTTATGATGATGGTTAGTGGTTTTCATATGATGAATATATGGTGTATTTATGATGTATGTGAGAATATTTATATAATTTATATAATTCATAAAATAAAATAAAAACAAGTGTACTATTTGCAAAACACAGAAATTAGATTATGAATATGATAATAGCTGTGTGTATGAAAATACACCTTCATGAAATTAAGATTGAGAGCAACAATTCTATGGAAAGACAATACAAATTAATCTAAGAATCTATTTCATCTCATGGTTCTCTATCCAAGCTTTGTTAAGAGAGCTCTCAGGCTAAATCTCTCTCAAGGAAAATCCTAGAACGAGATATGAATGGTAAAAAAATGCTCAAATCTAGCTAGAATGCTCAAAATGCTCCAAGATTATGTTAGAAAACAACAAATGCTCCTAAACATGATATACTACAATGCTAATGCAAATGCTGAAATTCTCTCAAAAGCTCTCAAATGCTCCTCATATGCTCTCAATATGCCTATAGTAAGGATGCTTTTGCTCTTCAAATTCTTGGATCCCAAACACAAAGTAAATGGCTTGTATTTATAGCATTTTCCCAAGGGTAGTGGGTAGAGTGAGTTGATCATGATCAAAATTTGGTTAAGTCAAAAGCTTTGAGGTGTTCTCAAATGGAGGGAAAGTTGGTTGGTTGTCTCAAAGATATTAGGAATTAAATAACTCCATCATTTAATTAAATTAGCCATGGAAGGGTGATTGGGTTGGATTTGAACTATACAATTGAAAAATCAATTGCATAATTTGATTAATCCCTTTAGGCTTGAATTTAATTATTTGATTTCATGATTATTTGATCTTTTAATTTGATTTGAATTTTGTCCATTTGATTTGATTCATTTGTTTTGAATTGAGATGAGATGTTGAAGCATTTGGCTGAGATTTTGAAATTTGGAATGCTTGAGATACACTTGGTCAATTTTAGGTGTCTACAAATGCCCCTCTTTGAATTGATGTGTGAAGCGCATTGATTCAAAGAAAGCTTGATTGTCCTGATCGTTGATTCGATGTTGATGAGTTGATTGACTGATATGAAAACCCTGATATGAAAATCTGATATGAAACCCTGATATGAAATCTGATATGAAACTCTGATATGAAATCCGATATGAAACTTTGATATGAAAATCCGATATGAAACCCTGATATGAAAATCCAATATGAAACCCTGATATGATGCTCTGATATGAAACCTTGATATGATGCTCTGATACGAAACTCTGATTGATAAATTTTGAAATTTTAATGCCCCAAATTTGATACAACATATGATGTAGAATCCTAGTTTTAATGATATGATGATGCCCCCTTGGAAATGAAATCATATTGATCGTATGTAAAAGTTTTTGATGAACAATGTTGATAAAAGAGATCCAAGATGATTGCATTTCTGATAATAATGATGTGGAAAGATGTTGAACAAATGCCCCAGCGTGCAGAATATGCAGATTAGGTTTGACAGGATCAAAAATCTCATAAAATAGGTTAAAATAGCTTAAATAGGTTGAAAAACCCAAATTTACTATTCATTTTCACTTTTTACTATTAAGAATTTGCTCTGAGTTACTGACGATTGACAGCGATGGTGGTCCCCATTCGAGAGCACAGATTCGAGCAAGCACGTAGATATCAGAGACCTCCTGACTACGAGCCTCCAGTGAGTGGGTCAAACTCCCTTAGTGCATTTATTGCTTTGGAAATAACATTTATTACATCTTTTTATTGCTTCTAAGGAAAGTTTTAGCAAAATGCCACGTAGGATAGGTAAAGTATCGCGTAGGGCAAGGAAAAGCTGCGTCCGTGCTGTGAAAAGCCACGTAGGTGAAATCCTTAGCCACATAGGAGTTAGGTCAAATTTGTCACCCAAAAAAGTAATCAGCCGCCTAAAAACACCATGTTTTAAAGGCCGCATATGAGGTTTGAAAAGTCGCGTAGGCATGTAAAAGACCACCTAATTTGTTAAACACCGCCTCTGAGTGGTAAAGAGCTGCTTTTAAGGTTTTAAAAGCTGTGGGGCTGAAAAATTTGCATACACTAAGTTAAGTGTCACCTACCATAAAATTGGGAATTGATAGAGGAAAAAGATGAACTCAGTTCGATTGATCATCTACATGACCCAATTAGATTCCAAGCTAGAAAATGTTCGTTCAAGATGTCACGTAGTGTTTAGGATATTAGAAAAGTCATAATGATGAATGTTTGATAGGTCAATTAGATATGATTAAAAATGATTACGAATTGTCCTTGTGTCTCACGATATAAAGGTTAGGAGCAATAAGTTGATATGCTCAAGTTAGAGCAAAGATAGATTTAATGTTTTGTGATTGACTGAGAATGGTTCACCAAGAGAAAAACTAACATGATGCACTTTGTTTCAAAATGAAGGAGCATTACCGCAAGTTGCGAGTATGAGGTGTAGCATTATATATTTTTGATTTGGTAGATGAGCTTACGCCTCTTGAGCGGCATACTATTGAGACATGCAGATTGAGTTTCCTTTTAGATCTCCCTGAGTTTCAGTTGAACCAAGGTTTGTTGACAGCTATGGCAGAGCGATGGCACTCTGACCATAATACCTTTCATTTACCTCTAGGCGAGATGACCATTACACCAGAGGATGTATATATATTATTGAGGATCCTGACTCATGGAGAGAGGGTGTATTATGATTCAGTATATGATAGCAGTGTATGAAAATAGGTGTTTGGAGATAACATCATTGTAGATGATTACATTACTTGGGTGCAGTTTGCCTCATTTCTCACTTTACCAGCGTTATTAGGAGCTGTGATTGGGGGATTAATTTTACCAGATAGGAGAGGTCGTGGTTTCGCATTTGGATGGGGCCAAATTTTAGAGGACCTGATTGCTCATCCACGGAGATTGGATTGGGGTTCTTGTGTTTTGGCGCAGTTGTATCATGATCTTCATGAGATTATGTATCGGCGCAGTGCAGCTATTTCTGCAGGTGCAGTATTGTTATAGTTATGGACTTGAGAGAATCTACCTATTACGAGGCCAGTCTCAGCTTGAGTACGGGGTCATGGTTACCCTTATGCTTTTCAATATGATAGCATGGTTGTCCAGCATCATCTGGGCAAGGTTAATTTTTGGAGACGTACCATTGATGACATTGATCAGGTGGTTTAGAGGTCATATCTGCAGTGTGAGAGGTGGCGGGAGGACGACGGTGAGTTACCATATATGTTCTCACCTCGATGGATGATAGGCTGATCACCATTGGTGATTGAGAGATTTTGTTGTGGGAGAGTACTCTGTCAGTTTGGTAGGATGCAGGATATGCCACAAGGTATGGCACTTTATGCCAAAGTATAGGTTGAGAAATCGATGTAAGGAGCACAGGTTGACTACTAGTCAGCTTGTTTGCAGATAGATCATCTCAGATATAGTGTTTGGGATCTAATGCTATAGGTGGTAGATACAGGGATGTTAGTAGAGTATCATGAGTGGTTTATTTGATATTGGTTCATGAGATTCACTGATCCAACAAAGCCCATCCCTGATGTTGATGAGCTCTCAGATAATGACGTTGATGATGGGGATGATGGAGATGATGGTGGTAGACCGTGTCGACATAGAGTTCAGAGAGTAACTAGGGCACCTCAAGTACAAAGAGCAGTTGGACCTCAGATGAGAGGTGGTCATGTGAGATGTCGAGGCAGAAGATTCAGACAGCCTAGGCAGAGATGAGCACAGGTAGCTCCAGATCAGGCTCCTTTGAGAGTTGATGCAGATTGGGCTAGGCACAGACATAGACGTGTCCAAGTGGCTAGATAGGTTTTGGTTCAGGGATAGGTACCACAGGTGGACCCATAGGTCAGTACAACACATGTGATACCTCAGGTACCTTTAGCGCCTCAGGCACCACAGGCTCCTCTAGCATCACAGGCACCTCCAGTGCCTCATGTTTCAGATGATATAGTGTAGGATGTTTGGGGGTTACAGGCAGGGATGACTGCAGTGATAGCGAGATTAGATCAGGTTATGACCATGCTGCAGCAGTTTCTAGCTACTCTGGCTCAATTACCAACCAGTGCAAGCACGAGTTAGGCACCTCCTAGTGCATAGGATAGAGCAGGTGATAGAGATCCTGACGATGTAGGGGGGTCAGGCATAGGTTTAGCCAGAGATGGATCAGGTGCCCCTACTAGGTCATGAGACAGATTTGGACCCAGGATATACAACTTTGTATCATATGTATTTTTTTATCAACACTTTGATATATGGACCATTATATTGATGTACCGTTGATGTACTGATTTATGTTATAGACATTGATGATGGACATTTATCTATGATGATCTTTGATTCCTCCTTTAATGATGTTATGAGATTTTCCCTTTATGCATATCTACATGTTCCTATGATGTATTTATTTCTATTGTGCTATGGATGCAAATGTCTTAAAGTAGGACATAGATAAATGGATGCAAATGATGTGAATGCACTTTATTTCTATAAGCTTTTTCTGATTTAACCATGTATGGATTATGCAATGCAATGAATGCAATACTTAGTGCAATGATAAATGAAATGCAACTATTTTTTTGCTTTTTGGATGTATGCAATTTTAACTTATGATATGCAGTTTCTAAATGACGATATGGAAAATGAATAATGATTAATGTTTCTTTTTCTTGTTTTTCTCTTGACATGAAAATATGTAATGAATAATTACTAATTATGATGAATGCAAAGGAAAATCTCATTTTGAATGACTTGAAACCACGAAATTGATGAAGTGTTGTCAACTTTTATCCCCCACTTGAACTTGGAAAATTGCTAGAAAGATAAGCCATTCGAGAACTAAGCTTTGAAGAACACTTGTAAGCTAAAAAGAAACATGCAACTAACCTAACATGAAAAATGAAATTAATCTAACATGAATAATGCAATTAATCTAACATGCAAAATGCAATGCAACTAATTGTCCTTGAGGTTTGTGAAAGAGATGCAAACTGAGATATATTTTCATCATAGAGCGTTGTGGAACTAGGAGTCGATAAAATCCTTACTGGTGCCACTGCGACCATAAGAATATGAATATGAATTTATCTCGCATGGTAACCCTTTCTACAAAACCAAGTACAACCCTCACTAGTTGAATGACCAACTATGGGAGTATGAATACCGGTTTAATCAGATTCAATGTTGCAAGTGGATGTTGGTATTAAGATATGGAAAATCTAAATAACCAA
>MU225727.1:497561-515376 GCA_018584345.1 Thuja plicata
AACAAATTGCATTCATTTAGATTAATCAGAGCATTTTACTATCAGCATATAGATTTAAATCCTTCATTTAGGTTAGTGTGTAGTCACTGAGCTTGCGATGATCTGAGAGCAAGCTCATACTCCTGCCTTCTAGAAGGCAACAGGTCGACTCTTCCAGACATGCAGGGTGAATGAATCGATATTCATTCCTGTATGCAGCTGAAGAATAATGACCATGTTGAAGTGTTCTGCTAAGTCAGAGGCCCACATTTAGCATGCACAGTGAGCAACACATTGATTCAAAGAATAGTCTGAAGTATAGAAGAATAGTTGAGATTGATTTAGAGAATTAATGATGTAAAGATTTATTGATGAAGATTTCGAGAACCATCTCCAGAATGAAGCTTGATCCTCAGGGATCTGAGTTAGAATGCTCGAATACCTAATAGATAATATTTTGAGAATCATCTCCAGAATGAAGCTTGATCCTCAATGATCAGAGTTAGAATGCTCATATACCTAATAGATAAGATTTTGAGAACCATCTCCAGAACGAAGCTTGATACTTAGGGATCCATGTTAGATTGCTCTGATACCTAGCATATGAGATTTTGAGAACCATCTCTAGAACAAAGCTTGATCCTTAGGGATCTAAGTTAGAATGCTTAGATACCTAATAGATAAGATTTTGAGAACCATCTCCAGAATGAAGCTTGATCCTTAGGGATCTGGGTTAGATTGCCCCGATACCTAGCAGATGAGATTTCAAGAACCATCTCCAGAACAAAGCTTGATCCTCAGGGATCTGAGTTAGAATGCTCAGATACCTAATAGATAAGATTTTGAGAATCATATCCAGAACAAAGCTTGATCCTCAGGGATCTGAGTTAGAATGCTCAGATACCTAATAGATAAGATGACAAGATGCAAGGAACAGAGATGCCCCTAGTGATTCAATATTGCAGAATACCCATTTTTGACTATGAAGCATGAAAAATTGAACATGCCCCAAGTGGTTCAATATTGTGGAATATCTAGTTTTGACTGTGAAGTACAAAAAATTGAACATGCCCCAAATGTGGAATACCCAGATTTGACTGTGAAGTATGAAAAAATGAACATGCCCCAAGTGATGAGTTACTGTGGAATACCTAGTTTTGACTATGAAGTATGAAAAAATAAACATGCCCCAAGTGATTGAGATACTGTGGAATACCCAGTTTTGACTATAAAGTATGAAAAATTGAACATGCCCCAAGTGATTGAGATACCTTTAGTGACGAGGATTTTGAAATTAGATCAGATTGATTTAGAATATATTCGAAGTGATTAAATGATGTAATCATCCTTCCCCCTCGGGAGAAAAATGGAAATATGACACGCCATGATGATGATTAAAAGCGAAAAGTCACAGATAGATGTTAAATCAAAGATCAAGAAGAATTCAGAACAGATTTTGGAAGATTCTGAAAGATAGAAGATATGATTCTAACAAGAAAGTGACGTCAGAAAGTCAACTACACAAGCGTCTGAACACATTGGTCCCAAACAATTTAAAATGTGATTTGAGCTATATATAAGTGTCAGATTTTGATCCTGAAAATGGATTTAGAGAAGTATGATTTAGCTAGAATGTTGAAGATTGAGAGCGAGGGTTGAACACTTGTGTAGTTGTGATGAAGCTATAATGATGAAGAAGAACCCCTCATAGTACAAATTTAGGAGAACGCAATGAAGTGACCATCAAAATGTTGTCACAATGCAAGTCTAGAATGAAAGTGCAATCCTATGCTAGATGCAATTCCTAGGACTTGGTTATTGGACCCATTGAATAATTTTCATCATAGAGCATTTTGGGACATTAGAGTCGATACAATCCTTATTGGTGCCACTACGACCATAAGGATATGAATATGACTTTCATTGGATTAGATATGGGAAACAAACGTAAGCATTGAGGCACAACAGCCGAGATGATCTGAACATTATTTCTAGTATTGAGGCATTCAAAGCCAAGATAACCATGAGTGTGGTCTTGCGTAAACAAGCAGAGCAATAACAGTCAAGGAGATAGTTCTGACCTCACCTTGGCATCCAAATAAATAGAATCAAGGGATGTGAGGATTTTCTATCATAATGCATAAGCTCTTATCACATACACCCTATTTATTGGACGTTGTCGAATCATCGAGACCACACCAACAAGCAGTAGAGAATAAACATCATACTAAGATAAGTTCAACATACGTCATCTAGTTTCAAAGTTTTTTAATGTGTATAGGTATAGGGTGTTGAGAAACACCATTGTGCTTGTGAGTGGTTTGTGTTTGATTTATATTGATCTATTGTTTACATTGTAGTATCCAATGTGTGTTAAGAAACACAGATGTATCCAAAGGTAGTGTTAAGAAATACTTTTGATTGTGGTGTTGAGAAATACTTATTTATGTCAGTAGTGAATTGTCCTTCAGAAATGACAAGATTACTGACAAGATGATAATTATAATACCAAAAATCTAGGTTGGTCACCCAGACACTGGTTAAAAGAGATTTTGAGGGTCATCTCCAGAACAAAGCTTGATGCTCATGAATCTGGGTTAGATTGCCCCGACACCTAGCAGTGAGATTTTGAGAACCATCTCCAGAACAAAGCTTGATCCTCAGGGATCTACGTTAGAAATCTCAAATACCTAATAGATGATCACCTTTCAAAAGACTGTCCCCAGAATGAGGCTCAACCTTCAGGAATCAAGGTTAGATTGCCCCGATTATATATATATATATATATATATATACTAAAGTGTAATCTAAAGATGCAATCAAATTTGGGGACCTATGCCCCTAGTAGAACATCAATGGCTGACTTGACTCGTGTTGTGAGGACAAAGCTGATTTGATTGCCTCCAAGTTATGATTCTGGATTGGTTTCAAGTCAGGAGGGTTCTAAAGAGAACCAAAGCATCACAAAAGTGACTAAAAGATATGTAAAAACTGAAGCAAATAATTGTCAAGGCAAAGTATCAATAGATGAAGTGTTGAGCACAACTCCTACTTCGATGGATTGATGTCAATATTAAGGTATATGTTGTGTGAGAAAATCTTAGCAGTATGGCGACAGTAGACAGATGTAGTGAGAAGCACTGGCGACTGATGCAAGAGAGAGTCTCAAGTAGAGAGATCTCAGTAATAGCTAGGCATCAGCAGTCAAATTCAGTGAGAACCACTGGTAACTAATGTGAGGGAGATTCTCAAGTAGAGAGATCTCAGTAATAGCTAAGCAATAGTAGGCAGATGTAGTGAGAACCACTAGTGACTGATGTGAGGGATATTCTCAAGTAGAGAGATCTCAATAATAACTAAGTGACAGTAGGCAGACGCAGTGAGAACCACTGGTGACTGACACTAGAGAGAGTCTCAAGTAGAGAGATCTTAGTAATAGCTAGGCATCAGCAGGCAGATGCAGTGAGAACCATTGGTGACTGATGTAAAATAGATCTTGAAGAGTAACAAGACAGTGCCCCCTGGACCAAGAAGGTTTCCCCTAGAGTACAACTAGTTTCAAGCAATATCATATTGGTTTGCCCCCAATGTCTAGCAAGGTGTAGGATATTGCAGATGGATTAGAAAGTTTATGGAGGAGGCAAAAGGACAATGATGGATGAAGAGGGTGAATGCGACCCTCAAAGACAGTCTCCTCAAGATTACCCAAGCTAGGGAAAAAGAATATAGCAATGTAGGCTCATGGAGCGGTGCTGGATAACATATAGGATAATGGCCTAGTGTCATGAAAAGCATGTGGTCCAAAAAATAATGGACATGTCAAGAAGTTTTTAAGAACTTGTTTTTCAATTTTGATCAAGACTAAGGGGTCAATTGGATAGGATAAGATATAGCTATGATAGCACCATCGGGATAAGGGGCAATGGAGGTATAAGTGGAGGTTTGGATAATGGCAGGAATGCTCAGAGATAGGAAAGATAGGCTTTAGATAAGCAAGATCATGATAAGGTGCCATGGATAAGAGCAGTTAAGTAATCCCCTGAAAAGGATAATGGATATCTAGATGCAAAGCATTCATGGATAGGCTCAGCCTTGTCAAGATCACATGAAGGAACATGGATGCTCATGTGCTAGCTGGATGTAAGATATGATAGATAGGATGACATGGAAGGAACTTGCCCCCAAGTGAAGAGTGCAAGTAGGAGGAATTACGCATGACGCTTGTTTGCTAGGTTTTCATCACGGTGCTTATCCAAGGTGCCACAAGAAGTGGTTTTCACCATAGGATGGATTGATTTATCTTTACTTTTGCTACCAAGGTATCTGTTTACTAGGTTTTCACCAAGGCACTTTTTCTCTTTTTTTTGTATTTTTTATTTTTACTTTTGATTTTATGGAGGAACGTAAGCTTCTTGCTCTTTAGATAATTCTCCTTTGAAGGATAGGCTATGATGGGCCAAGGCCACTAAAAGTATGCTCGAAGATGTTGATAGGATGATGAGAAGGGTACGAAATGTAGGATAAAGGAGATAGTAGTAAGGAATTTATGCAATGGATTGGATGTAGGGACCCAATATGGAAGGGTAGTAGGTAGATGTAGGATGTTGGGAGTTCTATGTAGGAATAGATGGAAACATTGGCAAGATCAACATCGACACACATCTTGAAGGATAGTGGAACGATAGAGGAAAGGTGGGTGAAATGGATTTAGGTTTTGACATGGGAGGAGATATGGATCTTGGTACACAAGGACCCAAGATGGATGAAGATGTATTCAAAGCCATGAATTTTGGGACATGAGGGCCCAAAATAGGTTTAGGAGATGGAAAATGTTTGAAAGGAGACGAAGTGGAAGCCTTTGGAAGCTTGGATGCCAACTCTAATTTTTCTTTTGTGTTCAAGCCTGTTAAGAGTGACTTGGGAATCCACACAAATTTTGATTTTTGTTTTGTATCTAAGTCCTTTAGAAGAGAGAATCCAGATAGCTTTTTATTTTCCTTTTGTATCCAAGTCCTTTAGAAGAGACTTGGGAATCCATATAGCTTTTGATTTTCCTATGCTTTTGGATGTTTTAGAATGCGATTCTTCAATAATGGATTTAGGGACCCATATTTTCTTTGATATCATTCTTTGCTTAGTGGACCTTTGTGGTCTCTTGAATGTTTCCTTTTTCTTTGTATTCACTTGTCGCTTAGATTGGACATAGTTATCTTCATATGCAAGTGGATTCTTGAATTTATGATTTCATTTTTTGACATCCAAATTGCTTCCAAAAGACTTGGGAATTGTGGATGGATAGGGTCGATATGACTGGTTCATATGGATGGGTTGATAGGGAGAGTTCAAAGATGCATGTCTTTGTTGATCTTGATAGGGGATAGGGTAAGTGTATGGAGGGATATATGGACCCAATATAGATGGTAAGTTTGAAGGCTTTAGATTTTGGATATAGGGACCAAAGATGGATTTGGGGGATAATGAAGGCACATGGTTATGTTTGAATGGAGGGAGATAAGGTGTGGCAGGGATATCAACATCTTTAGAGTGAGTTGCATTGCCAAGGATCTTCTCTTTAGAATTCATCTGTATATCAACAAGAGCATGAGTAAATTTGATAGGAACAACTGAAGCTTGAGAGGGTTGATTATTATGCAAGGTATGTAGAGGAATGATGTTTTCTGAATATGGAAGATTATGACAAGGAGATGATGGGATGCTCTAATCTTGACAAGGATCTTTAGGTGGTGTGCAAAGGGTACCTTTCTCTTGATTTTCAACAAGTTCATTAGAGATGATGGAAAGGATATCTTGATCTTGCTTGGGAGATGGAGAAGACATAGGAAGTGTAAGAGGTGTAAGAGACTCTTGCGATGTGTGACCTTGGTCAACTATTGGATTAGGATGGATGGTGTCTTGATCTTGATCATTACTAATATTTATTTCTTGATACTTTGTATTGTCCTCTTGACATGGAGCCACTTCTAAGGACAAGGTAGGAGTTTTGATCTGCATATGGGATTCTTGACAGGTGGATGAACAATCATTTGGAATAGGCATGATAAGTGTTGAAGCACACTATTATCTTTGAAGCCTGAGAAAGACTTACAAACATATGTTGATTAGCTTGGATCTCTTTTAGAGATAGTCCTTGAGGGTAGACATAGTCATCATTAGGCTCAGTACTTGATAGAGATGGTGTGGCTAGTTGTGAAGCTTTAGGAGATGGAGGAATGGTGGAAGAAGAAGATGTGATTTGTGAACCATTGCTAGACACAGGTTCATGATTTAGATCTTTCTTGAGATTAGTATCTTCACTAGATGAATCATTAGGATCTTCAATTTTGATTATGCCATCATCTATGAGATCTTGGATTTTATGTTTCAACTCCATGCAAGCTGCATTTTTATGCTTATTGCTTCGATGATATGCACAATAGGGACTCAATAATCTAAATCCACATGATGTGGCTTTAGGCAATGTGAGGAGATTATGTTCAAGAAGTTCTTCCAATGTTGATTCATAAGATTGTCCCAAAGGAGTAAAGATTCTCTCTAAAGGATAATTAGACACTTCTTGACTTGCGATGTCTTTCTTTTGTGGATCGAAGCTCCAAAAGCTGCAAAATGAAGGATTAGGCAGGTACAATCATCAAAAATAGTGATTTATGATAAATCTAGCAAGCAAAATCACAAAATAACTTCACCACAGTGATCTTTGGGAAAATATACCCAAAATAAAAAAAATTGCACCTGAATAGGACCTAAAACAAGTGAGTTATAGCACTCCAAACTTAGGCTGCAAAATCAAAACTACCAATGGTGAAGTCAAATTTTTAAAACCCCCTGCTGACAACAGGAGTTTGTGATCTTAAGTTTGATGGTTTGAAGGCTATCAAGAAAAGACAATAACCCTATAATTTGGTAGATGTAATGCATTTTTTCTTATTGTTATTAGGTCTTAAAATCTAATGAAATGAACCCTATTCCACATCAAAACTACTTACTACATTTGGGAGTCAAAATCTGATAAAATCACTCCTAACTATTTCTAAATTTAATCTGATTTAAATGCATAGTGATGTATGTTAATCTCTAGGAATGGGTAGCCTCCTAGTAGGAAACGTAACAGAGATTAAGTAAATTGTCACTCTTAAGCACAATCAAAACCATAATTGGGAATTTTAGGGTAAATCAAGTAAAGTTATAGTTTAAGAAACATTACAATACCTCAGATCTATACCCAAAGATATAGACATAAGCTCATTTCATCTCCTACTCAAAGCATCTGCTATCACATTCTCCCTCCCTTTAATTTAATGCACATCAAATTCATACTCGCGTAGGAACTCCAACGTCATTGATGAGCATTAAGATTTGGCTGTGTGAAGATGTACTGAAGGCTATGGTGAAAATTGAGTACTTATTTAAGAAAAAATGTTGGTTGTACCTTTTTTTGATGTGTAAAATTTAGGCATGACAGTCGTATTAGGTTTTGCCACCTTTTAAACCATTTTGCATATCTTTATCAATTCCAAATCTTGATGATTTAATCAAATCATGCTTTTCTATAGTTTTTCTTGCATGAAATCCAATGTTGGTTAAATTTCAATGCAGGTGAGTTGAATAGCTTGTTGTTTGCTGGAAGGCCGAGCTTTCATTATTTTCTTTAATGTAGTGACACATTTTCAATTAAATGTTTTATGATAGGAGTAACCCCAAGGTGTGCTTACACAATACACTAGACAGGACCTTACTTGTCCTAGTCTGATTTAGGATCCTAATTCCAATCTAGGACCTCAAAATTGTATAGAAACTGAGCCTATTACCACTCCCAACTCTTTCCCAAGAGTTACAACAATTGTGTTTCACCTTGAAGGACATCCATCACCAGTTTTGTCTCAATGCTTCTCCTTGGCTTTGAAGAATTTTAATGTTAAACTCTTCATACCAACTCCACACATGCTACAAGGCCCTTTTACACTATTTGTATGTTCATTCTACATCCATACAATTCAAATCTTATAGGTCTTCAATCCCAACTTAGTCGAGTTCCAAAATTGTACCAAAATTATCCTATTAGGCCTAGAACACCAATTAGCCCTATCCAGGGAGTTTTTCTGGAATTACTCTTAAAAATTTCACACAAACCCTACAATAAATCTAGGATATAGATACCCTTTTTGGGAAATCTAAAATATTTCTAAAGTCTAGGGTCCCCAAACTGTCCGTACACCTCTGTCCTGAAATGTAGGTCTATTAGGCCTATTTTGACTCTTCATAAGCACTTCACTGATTTTGATGGAAAAATCAATCCAAATGGATTGGGTGGGTTCTAAAATCGATACTAGGGATCAATGAGAATCTAAGGACACTAAAACCACTCTTATTTCAGAACTCCCATGCACACCCTTGTCTCTGCATTCTTGTTTTCACCTGCCATACACCTAACCGGACTATCCTAGCTCGCCTAGGGCATGGCTTTAAAATTTGAAAATAGAATCTTCTGACCTCCTACCTACATATGTACACTATAAAAAGGCTCCCCTAACACATCCATTAAACCCTTTTAGTTTCCTATGGGTGAATTTCATGGGGGAGCCATAAAACCAAAACTACTATGAATTACACCAGCAGACTACCTAGTTTGTAAACAATTTCCTATAGCTAACAAATAAACTCTAATCTACTTGCACTCTCAATGAAAAAGTCTTAGATATGCCTCTAAAAAATGAATACACACTTAGATCATCAATTTCAATCCATTAAAACACAAATAACTTGTAAATACATCAATTGTACTCTGTTTCCAAAAACACTTGCTCTATTGCTTCACAAAACTTGCATACATTCACTCTAACTCAGGAAACGAGCCATCGAGTGTCTAAATATGCTTCTTCCACAATTTCAGGCCACTAACATTCATTTCCCACTCCTAAAATGGTGGGAATCCAATGTTGTTGAGTTGCATGCAACATTTGCAAAAAGTTGCAAATGTTGTCATTTCAACTTTTGGCATCTTTTGCATTTATGTTCCAAAATATATTCTAGGGCTTCTAACCCATATGGTTCAATGAAACAGCATCATAAAATCCTATAGAAGCATCTTTCTTTCTATGATAAGGTATATGACACATTTAGACCATATTTCCCATTTATACAAAAACTATACATTAAAGTAACCTAACTATACTAGGTTGGATTAGACACTAACTATCCATCCACCTAGTAACACACCTTACAAGAACTACTAAGGTCCAAAATAAACACACACACAGACTTTTATAAGGTCATTTACAAGCCAAAACATATGAGGGCTTAGAGGATAGCCTAGGTGCTCCTGCACCATCCTCCCCAAGTGAACTATTTCAATCCACCCTTGGATTGAGTAAGTCAGGATTAATGCCCATCTTTTTGAACTCTGACCCCTTTATCCATGTTGCATCTATATCCAGTTGTCCTTGCCACTTCACTAAGTGTTCTTTGTAATCCTTGGTTCTAGTCTTTTTGTAAATTCTGGATTCTAGTATGCAGTCTTCCTTCTTGACTAGTGTAGATGGCAAATGAAGTTCTTCTACTTCTTGGATGACTTCAGTCAAGCTCTAATCTGGATCAGGGACTGGTCCCTTGTATAGAACCAATTCCACAATGTTAAAGACAGGTGACAAGCCACTGTTCTCTGGTAACTCCACCTTGTAAGCATTTTCTCAATACTTGGCCAGTATAGTGCAGGGGCCAATTCTTCTCATCTGCAACTTGTGTGGGATTCATTTCTGTAGTCTAGCCTTGTTGAGATGTACCATCACTAGATCCCTAGCCTTGAATTGGACATCCCCTTTTGCTTCATCAACCTTACTCTTTATCTTCTCAGTGTTGTCAATCAATGTCTTCCTAATTGTGTCATGAACTTCTTGCATAGCATAGGAAAAATCCTCAGCACATCCACTCCCTTTAACTCCATCCTTTAGTTCTCTAAGCTCATAAATGCCTCTAGGGTGTAGGCCATGGAAAATTTCAAAAGGACTTTTACTAGTAGTCTTGTTCACAGTATCATCGTAAGCATATTTGGCTTGACTTATGAGTTGGTCCCATGTCTGACCATACTCTTTTGTTAAGCATCTTAGGAGATTTTGAAGACTCCTATTGACTACCTCCATTTGACCATCAGTCTGAGGATGGTATGTAGATCCAAAGGATAAGTTGGTGCCCAACTTCTACCATAGAGTCTTCCAAAAATGACTCATAAAATTGGTGTCTCTATCAGACACAATGCTCAAGGACAATCCATGTACTCTGACTACCTCCTTAAAGAATAGAGAAGCTATTTGACTGGCACCATTGGTTGTCTTTCATGGCACAAAGTGAGCCATCTTACTGAATCTGTTCACTATCATATAGACACTATCCATTCCATGTCTTGACTTAGGTAATCCAACCACAAAGTCCATGCTCAAGCATTCCCATGGTCTAGTTGGGATAGGAAGTGGTTGGTATAGGCCAGCATTAGAAGCTATTCCCTTGGTCTTCTGACACACAATACAACTCTCAACATATTTCCTAATATCAACATTCATCTTTGGCCAAAAGTAAAATCTCTGAACAAGTTCTTGTGTCTTACTGACCCCAAAATGACCACTCAATGCACCATTGTGTTTCTCCTGAATCAAATTCTCCCTTATAGACCCTCTAGGGACACATAGTTGACTTCCTTTAAATAGGAGATTACTTTGCAAAGTATATTCATAATATTTTCTATGAAAGTGGTTATGATATTCTTAACATACCTTATACATATCTGCAAAGTTTTCATCATCACCATATAGATCTTTGAAGTTGTCTGTTCCTGTGCTCTACAGTTGGATCTCCCGGACAGTAAGGGATCTTCTACTTAAGGCATCTACAACCTTGTTTTGCAATCCTTTTTCTATTTGATATTGAATGTATATGCATGTAGGTATTCAACCCACTTCATATGCTTATGATTCAATTTATCTTGCGAGTTCAAGAAGCTCAAGGCTTGGTTGTCAGAAAAAACTATGAACTCTTTGGGGAGAAAATAATGCCTCCACTTTCTCAGTGCCTAAACCAGAGCATACATCTCTAGGTCATAAGAAGAATAATTCTTCTTAGCTTCACTCAACTTCTCTGAATGGAAAGCCACTGGTCTCCCCTCCTGGGTTAAGACAACTCCAATTGCCACATTGTTGGCATCACACTCCACTGTAAATAAATTTTCAAAGTTTGGTAAAACCAAAATTGGTTGGGTTACAATATTTTTCTTTAACAATTCAAAACCATGGTCAGCTTGTTCATTCGATGCAAACTTAGTCTTCATGCCTCCTTTTATAGTGTCCAACATGGGAGCACAAATTGCACTGAATTGTTTGATAAAATTTCTATAATATTGGGCTAGGCCATGAAAACTCCTTACCTCTGTTGTTGTCCTTGGAGTAGGCTAGTTGATGATGGCCTTTACTTTGTAAGGATCCATCTTTAAGTTACCCTGAGATAGCACAAAACCAATGTACACTAACTCTATCTTAATGAACTCACACTTTTCTAAGTTGATCATCAACTTCTCCTCCTGTAGCTTCTTAAAAACCAGTTCAAGGTGTTTGGGGTGCTCTTCCCTTATCTTACTATAGATGAGTATATCATCTAATTAGACCACTACAAATTTTCCATTGTACTCATTAAGTACCTCATTCATTAACCTCATGAATGTTGATGGGGCATTTGACAACCCAAATGGCATGATAAGCCACTCATACAGTCCTTCTGTAGTCTTGAAGGTTGTTTTCCACTCATCCCCTTCATTTACCCTAATTTGATGATACCCACTCTTTAGGTCTATTTTTGTAAAGTACCTTTCTCCTCCTAGCCAGTCCATTAGGTCTTCTGTCCTAGGGACAAGGAAGCTATACCTAATGGTGATCCTATTGATTTCTCTGGAGTCCATACATAACCTCCAAGTTCCTCCCTTTTTGGGTGCTAGGACTATGGGTATGGTACAAGGGCTAATACTCTTTCTTATAAGAATCACCTGTATCTCTCATAATTATTAGTTTTCATGCATGTTGCAGATGATGCTACACTTCGGTGGTTCTTATATGCTCGGGATTCCAATGTGAAAGATGCTTCTGAGTTATATCTCAAGTATATCAAATGGAGACAAACTTTTGTACCCCATGGAAAAATCTCAGAAATGGTGATCACAAATGAGCTTAAGAAGAACTTGGTCTGTATGAAGGTTCTAACAAAGAAGGAAGGCCAATAGCAGTTGTTATTTTAAACAGGCATAAACCTTGCTACAAGACTCTTGAAAAATTAAAACGTAGGTCACATTTTCAAATGCTGCTAATGGTGGTTAGTTCCAATCTTAAGATTTCATATGTTTGGTCAAAACACATTCAAGTAGGATTTATCTGGTGATGTGTAATTCTTTAGTCATTTGATCTTTTTCATGTATGCATTTTCTTAATATTTTGATAATTTTTATGCAGGTTACTTTGTCTATGCTTTCGATAAAATGTATTCTAGGTATTCTTCTATTGAAAAAACTTATTTGATTTTGTTTTTTACTTTAATTGTTAACTTGAAGAATCTCCATGCAATTTTCTTTTTCTTTTTGTTTAACCATTAAAATGATTGTATTTGTGCAATGACTACATTACTTCAAGAGAACAAGAAAATTTTACCATCATAGCAGATCTTGAAGGATGGACATACAGACATGTGGATATTTGTGGATACCTTGCACTCCTTGAAATCTTGTAGGTTGTAGCATCTATAAACTTTTGCAATATAAACACTCAAATTTAACATATATCTTCTTGCTTATAGTTTTTTATGCTATCCAAAAGTTAAAAGATAATAATGAGGCTCCTAAGCTAAACCCATATATTTGGTATGCTATAGCCTATATTGGTTGAGGCTACTAAGCTAAATGGATATATTTGGTTGGTTGAGGCTTCTAATCTAAATGGATACATTTGGAATTCTATATTGGTTGTTAACAATGTACCAAGTGTTGCTTGGTTTCTGCTTTTCAAATTCAAAATTTTTATTTATATTTTTAATTACCACAATCTAGTAGAGAACTAGTGAAAGTTTCTGATGGGTGGCCTAGGTTCACATGTCTCCCTTCATTTTGACCCTTTTTGGAAAGAAACAATGATTTGTCAACCAAAAAGAACATGGGTTGTCCATCCATGGTTTGGGAATATCTTGAATGAATAATATTTTATGGAGGCATCTATGGGCATGAATGAATATCTTGAATGCATCCATGGGCGTTGTTGCAAAAAGAAGGCAATAGCAAAAAAAGGGCACACATTGGACTGTATGTGCATGCTTATTTATTAATGAAGGAGGAAGTTACATCTGTTTTAACTTATATGATGTAATTTAATAATGTTATTAGACATAATTAATATATAAGATGATAGAACATTATAAACATATCTCTTGCCATTCGTTAATACCTTTTGTCTAATACTCCTTAATGACGGATATCTACTATGCACAACTTTACCTTAATTTTTTTCCTTCTATTGTATACTAATAATGGTGTCAACCTTATCATTCTGCTATAATGGGATATTGTACAAGTTCCTTGTGTTGGATTCATTTCAAAAGGTTTCATTTGTGAATTATTGATACTGAAGCACATTAATACTTTTAAATGGATTACTTAAAGTAATGAAGATAAATTGCATATTGAGCATAAAATTAACTTTGCCCTTACAATTCCTTCTAGGCCCCTAAAATAGTGGGTTTGGAATTTATGCAAGAACATTGTAGCCATTAGGGGTTATTATTAGATTTGTTTAGCTACATTGGTTCTACAGTGCCCCTTCCCATTGGTAATTTGGTATGGGCAATGCATTCAAGGTCTTGTAGCTTCAAGTAGATAATGCTGAAGTGAAATTAACATTAATATATCTAAAGTCTAAATGCCTAATGGTGCAAGGGCACCAAGGATAAACATGAAGATGGGAGTGTTGGTTGTGATTACACCAGGCTACAGATTCAAGAGGAATCTTTTTGAAGTATATGTTACATATAGTGTTGGGTAAATGTTTTCTGCAAATTTATTTATTCTTGTTTAGGAAAGGTTTCCCATACCTATTAGAGAGATGTGGTCAATACAGCAGTCTATACTATCAATATAATATAATTGAGGCCAGGCATAGATAAGACACCTTATGAACTTTGGTTTGGTAATGTACCTACTGTAAAATACTTCAAAATCTTTGGAATCAAGTGCTACATCAAGAGAAATTATAGCATTGGAAAGTTTGATGCTAGAAGTGATGAAGGTATTTTTCTTGGTTACTCTACTAAAAGAAAATCCTATAGATGTTTTAATCTATGATTGAAGAAGATCATTGAAAGTACTCATGTGAATATTGATGAGAATTTTATGATTCAAGAAAGATACTATGAATGTGCTCCCATGATTGAAGATGAGCCCACACCCATCAATAAGGACACAATTATTGAAGAAATGTTTGACTGTATTGATGTTTCATGTAACAATCCTAAACCAAGTGAAGAAGAATCATAGATTACAGACGAAAGTGTCACTCCTAAAAACTCAAAATACACATCCAAATACCACTCTAAGGAAGACATCATTGGAGATCAAAGAGCTAAAGTCTTGACAAGATCCAGAGCAAAAGGTTCAACTGTTGATGAAGAGGTATGCTTACTTTCACAGATTGAACCCTTAAGTGTAGAAGATGCGTGCAATGATTCAGATTGGGAAAGTTCTATACAAGAAGAATTAGATCAAATAATCAAGAATGATACATGGGAACTGGTCCCTATACCACATGACAAGAATGTGATTGGAACAAAGTGGATATTCTGGAACAAAATGAATGAAGAAGGCACAGTGGTAAGAAACAAAGCAAGATTAGTATGTAAAGGATATGTATAGAGAGAAGGAACAGACTACACTGATACATTTTCCCCTGTGAGTAGACTGGAAGCTATCAAGTTGTTTTTGGCCTATGCAACATTCAAGAACTTTAAAGTATATCAAATGGATGTCAAGCCAGCTTTTCTGAACGGTGATTTAAAGGAAGAAGTCTACATAGAGGAACCTGAAGGATTCAAACTTTCAGACAAACCAGACATGGTATGTAGACTAAAGAAATCACTTTGTGGAATTAAATAGGCCCCAAGAGCTTGGTATGAGGGACTTGATGGTTACTTAACAAAGATAGGATTCAAAAAAGGAGCAACAAACTATAACTTATTCATAAGAGAGACAGATTAAGGATTACTACCCATTGTTATTTTTGTTGATGACATTATCTTTGGAGGTAATGACAAACTTAGTGTAGAATTCGCCAAAGAAATGAAAAGTGAGTTTGAAATGATCATGATTGGACCTATCAAATATTTTCTTGGATTGAATGTAAAACAAAAAGACAAAGGAATATTAATAAATCAGTCTAAGTATGTGAAGGAGATATTAAAGACTTTCAAAATGGAAGATTGCAAACCAGTAAGCACCCCCATGATAACAGGAAGCAAGCTTTCTAAAGATTATGATTCCATAGCAGTTGACAAGACTCTATACAAGTTTATGATTGAAAAACTCATATATCTTACTCAATCTAGACCTGATATTTATAATGCAGTTGGCATTGTTGGAAGATTTGTGGCTGAACCCAAGAAAAATCACCTAATGGAAATAAAAATAATATTCAGATACTTAAAAGGGACTATATACTATGGTTTATGGTATCCTAACTCAGAGAAAATACAACTTCATGTGTATACTGATGCTGATTGGGCAGGTTGTGTTGATGACACAAAGAGTACATCAAGAAGAGCAGTATTTCTTGGAGATAGGTTGGTCACTTGGACAAGTAAAAAACATAATTGTATCTCTCAGTTAACAACAGAAGCTGAGTATGTTGCAGCAGCATTGAATTGTTCAACAATGGTTTGGATCAAATAGATGATTAAAGACTTTGGTATTCAGATTGATTATCCTATTGTTATTCACTGTGATAACACTAGTACTATTAATATTTCAAAGAACCCTTTGATGCACACAAAGACAAAACACATTGAGATCAAATACCACTTTCTAAGAGAAAAAGTTGCAGACAAAGAAGTAAAGTTGGATTATGTGAGCACTAAAGAACAATTAGCAGATATTTTTACAAAGCCATTATAAAAAGATACTTTTGAGTATCTCAGGGAGAAGCTGGGAGTAATTCCCTTTCTTGAGTCTGATTAGAACTTACAGCAAGAACATCATTCCTTGGTGACTGATGAATGGTTGACTACTCTACTTTTGGAGTAGTACCCGTGCTTGATAGTGTTTGGCACCCTTTTCCAATGATGTCAAAGGGGGAGTATTAGTAAGGGGGAGCATATACTCTGGGGGAGTATACAGTCAGAAGAGAAGCAGCATTGAAGAGGAAACTTTGATGAGGATATTGAGATAATTGCAAAAATAAGGAAGACATTTTGAGTTGATGATATCATATGTTGCCATTAATGTCAAAGGGGGAGATTGTTGGACATTTTCCTTTGTGCAAATAGTTGATTGTATGTTTGTCATTGATGAAAACATATAATATACAACGGTGCTCTATATGCAATTATCAGTATAGATGGTTTGGAGCTATGTGTGTTTATTTCCATGGTGTATACATGTTCTAGATGCTATGTGCATTCACACCAAGTCAGATATGAACTTTTCGTTGAGTTATGTTAATCAATTATGGCAGTTACAGTGACTGAAGATTATCTGTGAAGAGCCGATGTAATTACATTATTTCTTGTGTTAGACCTATCTTTGGGATATGTGTGGTTGTATTCATGTTTAGTTATGAGTAAAAAATAATTATCTAAAGGTGCCAAATGTGTTCTATCAGAATCGTGATGTTGGAGTTAATTTGGTGGAGCCAACTTTGTGAAGCATCGCATCAATTCAGTTTGGGTTGCGAGATTCTAATCAGGTTGTGTGCTTGATGTGGCCAACAAAATGAGTATTGAAGGGACTCCTAAAGCCAACAAAGATCACATCTTTTTGGAAGATACTTATAGTAGTTCATTTGGTAAACGCTTAATGTGAATGATAAGAAAAGAGACAAAAAAAGTACATAACAAAATGTCTGTTGTTTTGGGATAGTAGAGATATTTCATTCATCAAGAAAATATTCATGTGAAGAAGAAGCAAAAATATACAACACATTGGAACTGATCAAGACAACATGTCTACTCAAATAGTTCATTTATCACATATAATGCATATCTATTTTACTGAAGGTTGCAGCCTTCATAATTTTACCTATGAGATTTTTGGACAGTGAGTCCGCACCCCTAAGAGGGTTATTTGTAAAAGACCCCTAACAGGGTCACACCCTTAACTAGGTCACTATACTTATTACATTGTAAAGAACAACTCCTAATCGGTTGCAAGATCTCCTAACATGGATAATTATACTCAAGTACCATTCTTTGTGGGTGCTAATTCCCACCGGGGTTTTTACCTATTTGGTTTCCCTATAACCAAAATTGTTGTGTTCTATCTTGTGTTATCTGAATGTGTTAATGCTTAATATTATTCTGTAATTAATTGAAGAAAATAATTAAACTAGCTGATAACTGATTCACCCCCCCCCCCTCTCAGTTATATCAGAGCCAAGTGCCTTGGAGAGAAAGCCTAACATCTCAAGGTAGATTATGTTGAGATTGAAGAATGTCAATCTACCCAAGAAACACCTGCATGCAAAACAACTGCTACAAGAATGAAGAAGACAGAAGAGAGAAGAGACAGAAGCTATGGCGGCCGATAGGCCAGAGAATG
>MU225727.1:520084-530787 GCA_018584345.1 Thuja plicata
ATATCTCAGAGGAGTGAAAAATGGGAGAAGAATCTGGAAGAAATACCTCTGCCACTGAAAATTACACAGAATCATCTTTCCGACGATATCTCGTTTGCCGAAAAAGGAGTCCGGATGAGCCAGATATGACTCCCGGAAGGCAACACAGGATATCGGACTTCAACAGCAAAAAAAGCTGTCGAAACGGTGCCAAAAACCTAATCACCATAGTTAGAAAGAGCTCGGAAAGAGCTTTCTGACGATATAAAGAAGTCGAAAAAATACCTTCGTATGCTCCCTATAGAGCGAAAAAGGCCCAAAAATGCCCAAAAGGGCTACAAAATACCCCCAGGGGCTAAAAAAATAAGTCCCCGGGCGCATGGCGCGCTCCGGGGGCTAGGCCGCAGCCCCTGGGCGGTCATATGACCGCACGGTTTAGCAAATGGGCCCGCGGGGGCTGTGCAAATGCCGCCGTTCAGGCGGAGCGGTGCGGAGGAGGAAAGGCTCCGGCGGAGCGGAAGAACCCAGAGCGGGCGGTGCAGACAGGAGGGTCGGCGGAGCGCAGGCGCAGAGGGTGGTGGGTTCTGTCGGAGCTGCAGGCCGCGGGGCCGGGTGGCGGCGGGGGGCCGTAGAGCCGCTGCAGGGGCGGCAGCGGGGGCCGCTGTGATGGCCAGCGGCGCGTACAGTCTGCGGAGGCCGGAGGAGTTGAGCCAGCAGCGGCGGCCGGGTGATAGAATGGGCGGCGCGGTGGAGGCGCTGAAGCGGCGCGGTGGCGCGAAGTTAATTAACAAAGGCTACGTTATGAAAAAAGTGCAAAAACCTTTTAAAATGAGGTTTTTTTAATATTTTTCCTCGGTTTCCGTGCCCGTACGGCACTAGAAACCAAATTTTTTTTGCCTCGGTGCCAACTTGTCCAAAATGGACAAAAATTATGTCGATTCTAGGGTTTTGGGGCCTTCCGGACGCAATGGAAGTGTCCGTTTGGGCCCAAAATGCCTCCAAAACTAGAGACCCCCCAGAACCACAAAAAGAAGCCGAAAAAGCTTCTGAAACCCTCGCTGCTTCAACCAAGAACGAACAGCCAGCTGCAGAGTGGCTCTGATACCATGTTGAGATTGATGAAGATCAATCTACCCAAGAAACACCTGCATGCAAAGCTGTTACACAGAAGAAGAAGACAGAAGAGAGAACGATCTAAGGCGGCCAAAAAGCCAGAGGAGACATCATGTTGAAAAGAATGATTTCTATATTATCAACAATACTGAATAAACTCCTTATCAAAATACAAAGATGACAATCCTTATAAAGGATGCCGAAACCCTAAAAGGGCAACTGCTAGGAAATAGAAACTTTCCTAAGACTAAAGAAACTACCTAAGTGAAACTTAAGCACTAAAGAGCAATTGCTAAATTACTCTAACATAGACAAGTACAAAGGTGGCATGGTTAGATTTGGAGATAACACTACCAAACCTAGCATAGGTAGAGGATCTATCACCTTAGATGGAAAGAACAAGACATGTGATGTTCTTTATGTTGATGGTTTGCATCATAACTTACTAAGTGTTGGACAATTGCTAGACAAAGGATATTAGTTGGAATTCAAGAAAAATAGTTGTATTATATACAACAAAAAAGGAGACATGATTGCATCAGGTTCAAAGACCAAAGGTAATTTTTTCCAACTTAACTCTGAAGTAAGTTATTTTTTTGCAAAAGTGGATGATAGTTGGTTATGGCACAAGAGACTTTGTCATATCAATTTTGACAACATAATCAAGATAAGTAATGTACAGGCAGTAAGAGACCTTCCAAGTATTGCAAGACCAGTTGACACTATGTGCAGGGAATGTGTGATGGGGAAGCATGTGAGGACCTCATTCAAGAGTAAACAAGACTCTGATGAAAATAAATTAGATCTGATACATATAGACCTATGTGGACCTACTCAAACAAGATCATACTACAAAGAAAGGTATTTCATTTTGTTTGTTGATGATTTCTCAAGGATGATGTGGGTTGCGTTCTTAAAAGACAAATCTGAAGCTTTTGAGAAGTTCAAAGTATTCAAAGCTAAGGTTGAGAATGAATTTGGATTGAAGATAAAATGTCTGAGATATGATAGAGGAGGAGAATTCACCTCTGACCAGTTGTATGATTACTTAAATCGATCAGATTTCCAAAATCCATTGAATTTAGAGCCGAATTTCTGGTTTTATGATTACTGCAAAGAACATGGAATCAAAAGATAGTTAAGTGCACCTAGAACCCCTCAGAAGAATGGGATTTCAGAAAGAAGGAATATAATAATAATTGAAATAGAATGCACTATCATGATTGAAGGAAAGGTTTCCCATACCTATTGGAGAGATGTGGTCAATACAACAGTCTATACTATCAATAGAATACAATTGAGGCCAGGTACAGACAAGACACCTTATGAACTTTGGTTTGGTAACGTACCTACTGTAAAATACTTCAGGATCTTTGGAAGCAAGTGCTACATCAAGAGAGATGATAACATTGGCAAGTTTGATGCTAGAAGCGATGAAGGTATTTTTCTTGGTTACTCTACTAAAAGAAAAGCATATAGATGTTTTAATCTAAGATTGAAGAAGATCATTGAAAGTACTCATGTGAAGATTGATGAGAAGTTTATGATTCAAGAAAGATAATATGAATGTGCTCCCATGATTGAAGATGAGCTCAGACCCATCAATAAGGACACAAGTATTGAAGAAATGTTTGATTGTATTAATGTTTCATGTAACAATCTTGAACCAAGTGAAGAAGAATGAAAGATTACAGATGAAAGTGTCACTCCTAAAAAATCAAAATACACATCCAAATACCACTCTAAGGAAGACATCATTGGAGATCAGAGTGCTAAAGTCTTGACAAGATCCAGAGCAAAAGGTTCAACTCTTGATGAAGTGGTATGCTTACTTTCAAAGATTGAACCCTTAAGTGTAGAAGATGCGTGCAATGATTCAGATTGGCAAAGTGCTATACAAGAAGAATTAGATCAAATAATCAAGAATGATACATGGGAACTGGTCCCTAAACCTCATGACAAGAATGTGATTGGAACAAAGTGGATATTCAGGAACAAAATGAATGAAGAGGGCACAGTGGTAAGAAACAAAGCAAGATTAGTATGTAAAGGATATGCACAAAGAAAAAGTAATTGAATACACTGATACATTTTCGCCTGTGAGCAGATTGGAAGCTATCAAGTTATTTTTTGCCTATGCAACATTCAAGAACTTTAAAGTATATCAAATGGATGTCAAGTCATCTTTTCTAAATGGTGATTTAAAGGAAGAAGTCTACATAGATCAACCTGAAGGATTCAAACTTTCAGACAAACCAGACACGGTATGCGGACTAAAGAAAGTACTTTATGGACTTAAACAAGCCCCAAGAGCTTGGTATGAGAGACTTGATGGTTAATTAACAAAGATAGGATTTAGAAAAGGAGCAGCAGACTGTAACTTATTCATAAGAGAGACAGATGAAGGGTTACTACTCATTGCTTTTTTTGTTGATGACATTATCTTTGGAGGTAATGACAAATTTGGTGCATAATTTGCCAAAGAAATGAAAAGTGAGTTTGAAATGAGCATGATTGGACCTATCAAATATTTTCTTGGATTGAATGTAAAACAAATAGACAAAGGTATATTCATAAATCAGTCTAAGTATGTGAAGGAGATATTGAAGACTTTCAAAATGGAAGATTGCAAACCAGTAAGCACCCCCATGATAACAAGAAGCAAGATTTCTAAAGACGATGATTCCACAGTAGTTGACAAGACTCTATACAAGTCTATGATTGGAAAACTCATATATCTTACACAATATAGACCTGATATTTCTAATGCAGTTGGCATTATTAGAAGATTTGTAGTTGAACCCAAGAAAAAGCACCTAATGAAAATAAAAAATAATATTCAGATACTTAAAAGGGACTATAGACTATGGTTTATGGTATCCTAACTCAGAGAATATACAACTTCATGTGTATGCTGATGTTGATTGGGAAAGTTGTGTTGATGACAAAAATAGTACATCAAGAGGAGCAGTATTTCTTGGAGATAGGTTGGTCACTTTTGACAAGTAAAAAACATATTTGTATCTCTCAGTCAACAACAAAAGCTGAGTATGTTGCAGCAGCATTGAATTGTTCAACAATGGTTTGGATCAAATAAATGATTAAAGACTTTGGTATTCAGATTGATTATCCTATTGTTATTCACTGTGATAACACTAGTACTATTATTATGTCAAAGAACCCTGTGACGCATGCAAAGACAAAACACATTGAGATCAAATACCACTTTCTAAGAGAAAAAGTTGCAGAAAAAGAAGTAAAGTTGGATTATGTGAGCACTAAAGAACAATTAGTAGATATTTTTACAAAGCCATTATCAAAAGATACTTTTGAGTATCTTATGGAGAAGCTGGGAGTAGTTCCCTTTCCTGAGTCTGATTAGAACTTACATCAAGAACATCAGTCTTTGGTGAATGATGAATGGTTGAATACTCTACTTCTGGAGTAGTACTTGTGCTTAATAGTGTTTGGCACCCTTTTCCATTGATGTCAAAGGGGGAGTATTAGTAAGGGGGAGCATATACTCTGGGGGAGTATACAGTCAGAAGAGTAGTAGTAGTGAAGAGGAACCTTTGGTGAGGATATTAAGAAGATTGCAAAAAGAAGGAAGACACTTTGAGTTGATGATATCATATGTTGCCATCAATGTCAAAGGGGGAGATTTTTGATGAATAGTTCCTTTCCATTAATAAATTTCAAAGTTACATATTCACAAAAAAGGGGTCGGGGGATATAAAAACTCACCCCGCAGAGTCACTCGGCCAAAGCCGGATGCAGAAAACTATTCATCAAAAAAAAGCTATAATGCCATTAGGCAGCAAGAGCAGTAGCAGCAGAAGGTGGAGGATCTTTATCATCCGATCCCCACTTCGGAGTGGGATTGACAGTAGGGTTGGGAGGAGGAGATTTTTGGAGATTTGCCTTTTTGCAAATAGTTGATTGTATGTTTGTCATTGATGACAACATCTAATATACAGCGGTGTTCTATATGCAATTATCAGTATATATGGTTTGGAGCTATGCGTGTTTTTTCCATGGTGTATACATGTTCTAGATGCTATGTGCATTCACGCCGAGTCAGATATGAAGTTTTCATTGAGTTATGTTAATCAGTTATGGCAGTTACAGTGACTAAAGATTATCTGTGAAGAGCCGACATAATTACATTATTTCTTGAGTTACGCCTATCTTTGGGAGCTGACTTTGTGAAGCGTCGCATCTATTCAGTTTGGGCTGCATGATTCTAATAAGGTTGCGTGCTTGATGTGGCCGACAAAATTAGTATTGAAGGGATTCCTAAAGCCGAAGAAGATCACATCTTTTTAGAAGATACTTATAGTAGTTCATTTGGTGAACGCTTAGTGTGAATGATAAGAAAAGAGACATAAAAACTACAAAACATAATGTATGTTGTTTTGGGACAGTAGAGACATTTCATTCATCAAGAAAAGATCTATGTGAAGAAGAAGTGGAAATATACAACACACTGGAACTGATCAAGATAGCAGGTCTACTCAAATAGTTCATTTATCAGATATAGTGCATATCTATTTTACTAAAGGTTGCAGCCTTCATCATTTTAGTAGTGAGCTTTTTGGACAGTGAGTCCTCACCCCTAATAGGGTTATTTTTAAAATACTCCTAACAGGGTCAAACCCTTAACCAGGTCACTGTACTTATTGCATTGTAAAGAAAAACTCCTAATAGGGTTGCAAGATCTCCTAACAGGGATAAATATACTCAAGTACAGTTCTTTGTGGGTGCTAATTCCCACCGGGGTTTTTACCTATTTGGTTTCCTCGTAACCAAAATTGTTGTGTTCTATCTTGTGTTATCTGAATGTGTTAATTCTTAATGTTATTCTGTAATTAATTAAAGAAAAGAATTAAACTAGCTGATAATTGATTCACCCCCCCTCTCATTTATCCCTTGGGACGATTCTAACATGACTGTCAAATGACTAATCTCATGCAGGTATAGATTCATGGCATGAGGTAGAGGTAGAGGTAGAGGTGAAGGCAAGGGTGGGGGTACATTGAATTCAACATCGGAAGGAAGGAAGACTTGTCAACTAAAAGAGACAAGAGGTAGAGGTAGAAAGGGAGCGACATCAGGAGGTAGACATAGTCCCTAAGAGAATGAGGTAGGAGGTAGAGTTAGAGGTAAATGTATAGTCAGAGTCACTAGTGGAGTATACTTCATGGATGTAGTGGATAGGATCTCCAGAGAATAAATTCTCTGATTGTGAGGAAGAAACAAACAGTCGATGTCACAATCAACCTAATATGGAGGCAGAGCCCACTGTTCAAATTTTTTGACTTGTTAGTCAGTCAAAGTCATATGTGAAGTGGTCAAAAATGCAAATAGAAGAAGAAATTTTTTGTGTTGAAGAGAAGGGGATGTCAATCAGAGATGCAAAAATCAAGTGTGGTGTCCCCAATACAAGTTTGAGATCATGGCTAATTGGGATTTCAACAACGACCCAAAGGGGACCACGTACCATTTTATTTAAAGGGGAGGAGGTTGTACTTGTCCATTGGTGCAAAGAAATGGCTAAAATTGGCCATGGTTTATAGATCATCCAACTACAATCAACTATTGCCGATATTTGTGGGGATAGGCCCAACCCCTTCTATAATGGTGTGCCAAGGAAATCACGGTGCTCTAATTTTCATAGTAGGCACCCTAATTTGACTATGAGAACAACTAAAGGAGTGGAAAATGACTGAGTAGTTATGATGTGACCTTCTATTGTGTCCTCATTCTATGACAACTTGGCTAACATTTACAACTTGCACCACTATGGATCAAGCAGAATTTGGAATTGCGATGAGACTAGTGTTCAAGCTAGCAGGAACTGTGGAATGAGAGTGATTTCTATATTGGGGTAGAGATGTGTACCACACCTAATATCAAAAAGTAGAGAGTGTATCATGGTTTTGGCTTGTGTTAGTATGATTGGGCAGAGTATTCCCAGGTTTTACTTGTTCAAATCCAAGAGGTACATCAAAAATTACATAGAAAACTATGAGGCAGGTGCATGCATGGCGTTTCAAGAGCATGCATGGATGACAAAGGAATTATTCCTTAATTGGTTATAACATTTTTCATCATCCATAACTGGAGGGTTTTTACCCACTAATAGGTCCTTTCTTATCTTTGATGGTCATTACAACCACGTTGCCTTCAAGATAATTGAAGAAGTAAAGCACTTGGGAATATTTGACTTGCTAACATTGCCTGCTCATACTAGCCATAAGTTGCAGCCATTAGACAATAGTTTTTTCTCTCCTTTTAAAAATTACTTCAAATAACAAAGAAGTACATGGATGTCAAATAATCCTCACATTTAAATTGGCTGAGAAGAGTTAGCAAAGCATGTAAGTAAGGCATTCAAGGAAGCATTGACACCGTGGAACATTATGAGTGGGTTTTGCAGGACTGACATTTGGCCACTAAACAGGTCTGCACTGGACAACGATATGAGGCCAGTGAGGAATTTCATATTCAAGAACAAGAAGAAACTGCTGGAACATAAGACGATGTAGTTACATTAGAGAGTAATCTAGAACACGTTGTAGCAGAGGCCTTCATGCATTTGGCAGGGTGCACTGAAGAACAAATTAATCTATTTGTGCAAATTTACCCACCTAGTATAGACAATGCAAAGGGTTCAACTGAAGGTATGCAAATCACATCATCTTAAGGTGTGAGTGATCCACCACAACCAATAGAAGGTATTGAAATCTCATCAGCTGATCTTAGTCTTCCAACACAAGCTTTCCAACCAGAGTGGGTTGCACAAGAAACCACCAATTTAGGAATGCAGACAAATATCATGTCAGAAGATGTCACCCTTTTCATGCCAAGCCCTCCCCAAATTGATCCAGCAAAAGTAATCCATTATTTCACTAGTGTAAGGGATTGGGATGATGATGCCAATGCAATTTGTGATGATGATTTGGGGACAAGTGATGAAGAAGCTGACTACATGTCGTGCACCCAATAGGATGGGCAACAAGTGACAACATCAACAAGACAATTCTTGAGACTTCTAGTGCAACAGGTGGCTCCTTCATCATGAAGAGGTTAGACATGAGTACTTTTCCTCAGTAGGGAGCCCCAAATTTTGACGTCTTATCAGTCCATTTAAATGCTCAATGCTCAAGAGTTAGAGAGGAAGAGGATTGTGGAGTTGCAAAGGAGAAAGAACCAGCAAATGCTGGAGAGGAAGGTTGAATGTGAAGCACACCAAATAGAAAGGGAAGTATTAAGGGCAGAAAAAGCTACAAGAAAAGTGCAAGAAGATGATGAGAAGAGGAAAAAGAGAGGATAGGATAAAGAGACAAGAGGAGGCAAAGGCTGAACAAGAACGCAAGGTAGCTGCAAAGAAAGAAATACAAGCAAAGAAAGCTAAACAAAAGGCCTTAGAAGAGGAGTCAGGACAACCCATTGTGAATAGTATGATGACCATCTACTCCCCACTATATGAATCTATGAGCGCCTTGCCATTTGGGACTACCCGTGGCAACATCCAACTCAGTGTAGAAGTGAAAGAAGCATTTATTGCTCATATAACAAGTTTCCTACAAGGCCTACCTACCCAATAATTTGTTGTCACAAGTGGGACGAACTCTACTACCCAGGGCTATCTAACCCCTACAACTTTTCAAACCGGTATTGGTAGTTCAAGAAGAGTCAACTGTTATGCAATTTTTTTTATTGAAGAAGGTTTTTTTCCATATGTCATGCAAATTAGATTACCCACCATGGGTTGATACAAACTCATTTTGTTCCTTATATGGATGTAGTTTCACTGAAGATAGAACTTTGATATGATTAAAAAATTAATTAATGCCATTGGTGGTATATTTTAGAACTCTCTTTCTCAAGAGGAATGTAAATTTTATGCCAATATATGACATACAAGTATAAAATGTAATGTTAATGTCATAGATATAATTCAAATCTGATTTTTAATTCAAATTATTCTCTAATGCTCTCATATTCTCTGTTATCTATTGTGTGTGAATGTCCTCTAGTTGTTGTAATTTAAATATTTTCTGATTTAATTTTTTGTTATCTAATTGTTCTGTTATGCATCAATCTAATTGTTATGTCTCGTACTCCAATGGTGATCTAATTGTTCTCTACATGTTCTTATTTATTATTCTCTAATTGTAACCTATTATTTTGTAATTGTTCTAATATAATAGTTGCATGATTTAATGTATTATTGTGTAATTCTTCTCTAATTGTACCTGTCCTCTAATGCTCTCACTAATTAAATAAATCAAATGAAAGAATATAACTCTGCAAAGTAATAATAGACAAACTGAGAACGTATAAACTCTATGAACCACAAAAGACAAACTGAGAGACCGTTTTGGTGTTTAATTGTGTTGGATAGAGCTAACTTAATCTGATTAGACTTGACACTACATAATTCAACACCAAAAGGTCTATTCTAAATGTCTGGCGACTTACAAAACATTTTTTCATATTGCAACTATAGAGCACAAGTAGAAAGCACAAGTACAACTTTGTATATAGGAACTAAGAACATCAAAGCAAGCTGAAAACAAGAATTTACAATTAAGTAGAAAATCAAGTCTATAGGCACAAATGAAGTTTGCAAAATGAACATCAATAATATTTCTACGATATTAAGAAATTATTATCTAATCTAATTGTTTTGTAATTATGCAAATATTGTTCTAATATTTATTTGAACTTTTCACACACACACACACACACACACACACACACACACACACACACACAACTGAATTCGACATGCAATTTAGTAAACCAAAAAATAAAGTAAACTAAATTCAAAATAGAAAGAAGTGTCTACAAGGTCATTGCCCCAGTAAAGCCATAAAGAATTTACATGTGATCGATGGTTATTGTCTTATACTCTTCTTGAATAGGTTCCTGAAATCCTGCAAAAAAGGTGTCAAGCACAACACAATCAACATATCAGAATATTCTATAGTTAATTGCATTAAATCAATCAAAATAAATATGTTAATTTAGTAGTAGATAACAAGAATTCCCAAAAAAATGGTGTGTTAAAAAACACAATTAGGTACATTGATTAACTGAATCTTCATCCAACTTGTTGACCTCTCATAGGTCTCCCATACCTTCAAAAAAATTATTACAACCGGGGGTAGTGTAATGCTCTAACATACAATCATCCTTAACAATATTGCATGCACAACAACACAATATATTGGATGAGACATCATATTTTAATGAAAATCACAACAACAAATTCCCCATTCTAGATTCATACAGAATTAGGCAATATTGATAGTAATGAAAATTAACTTGCAAAATCCCTTCATGAATTCATTCGAATGTGCAAGATGAATGCATTCATTTGTGGTTGATAAATTTGGAATTTGAATTCTAGTGGGAAACACTCTGTCAATTCATTCTTGTGCTACAAGCCGAGCTCTTCTTGATTGCAACCAATCAGTCATTTCATACTTGCATATCCAATTCAATTCTCGTATGTGTAGACTTAGAATTAAAGAATTCTTATTGCTCACAACCAATCAGTCATTTCCCACTTGCACATCCAATTTAAATCTCATATATAT
>MU225727.1:540614-551246 GCA_018584345.1 Thuja plicata
GATGAACAGTTAGATAAGATAATTTACAAACTGATGACTAAGGGTTAATGGGCTAACCAAGAAAAGTTTTAGAGGTACTAATTCACCCCTCCCCTCTCAGTACATCATTCCAATATAATTCCAACAACATATACATGATCATGTGTATGTATAGATAATTATGTACTGAGATAAAATTATGAAATAGGTATCTGATACTTTGTATATGTATATGTATGCATGATTATGTAAACCTAGACATACTTGTGTATATGTATACATACAAGAAAGAGAACAAAAATGAATACACAAGATAGAATGGGATAGAATGGTTGCAGAGCAGTGCAGAACAAAAAATGTGGTGAGAGGAATAAAAAATGATGAAAAAGGGTGAAAAACTAATATTTTTAGGGCACCAATCTTAGCATATATGTGGCCGACAGTGAACCACATGCGGTGAAAGGGGATGTTTGTGCCCCCACTTTCCTAATGCCAAAAAAGAACACGTGAACCAGCCCAACAACTTAATCACTTTAAATTAGGCATTTTTTATATTCGATATTGGGCCCTGTTAAATTAGTTGTGTACACAATATGCAAAATTATGTGTGTGTGTGTGTGTGTGTGTACATTTACATAACTATGCATAATGATACATAATTATTCACACATATACATATACAAAGTACCAGATTGCACCATTTTAATGTAACCCTTCATGCATAGGGGTAATCATTTTAATAAGATTGACCACTTATGAGAAAATGTGGGGAAAAGAAGGAAAAATTCAAGAACGCAGAAACATAGCTCATCATTTTAATAAAGCCATATATGGATACAAATAATCATTCACCAGAAAAATTAAACCCTCTATGACATATATGAAATAATAAACATTTTAATATAATGGTAGGCATTTGAAGCAATGATGACAAAATAAACCACATAAAGCATGATGGAATAACATAGAAGCACATTTCATCATTTTAATGTAACCCTATATGGATACAATTATCATTTACCAGAAAAATGAAACCCTATACGACCATATGAAAGGAGTAATCATTTTAATAAGATTGACCACTTATGAGAAAATGTGGAGAAAAGAAGGCAAAATGTAGGAATGCAGAAGCAAAGTTCATCATTTTAATGAAACCCTATATGGATACGGATAATCATTCACCAAAAAAATTAAATCCTCTACGACATATATGAAATAATAAACATTTTAATATAATGGTTGACATTTGAAGCAATGATGATAAAATAAACCACATAAAGCATGATGGACTAACACAGAAGCAGATTTCATCATTTTAATGTAACCCTATATGGATACAGTTATCATTTACCAGAAAAATTAAACCCTATACGACCAATATGAAAGGGTTAATCATTTTAATAAGATCAACCACTTATGAGAAAATGTGGAGAAAAGAAGGCAAAATGCAGGAATGAGAAGCAAAGTTCATCATTTTAATGAAACCCTATATGGATATGGATAACTATTCACCACAAAAATTAAACCCTCTATGACATATATGAAATAGTAAACATTTTAATATAATGGTCAACATTTGAAGCAATGATGACAAAATAAACCACATAAAGCATGATGGACTAACGCAAAAGCATATTTCATCATTTTAATGTAACCCTTTAGTCACACAGATAATCATTCAACTGAAAAAAGAAACCCTCGACGAGATATTAACATTTAATGAAACACAAGACATTGAGACAATCATTTTGGCAATTCGTCGCTGTGCATACAAGAAAGGAAGCATGATTGAAGCCCAAGACGTTACTTGATTTAAAAATGATTGAAGCCAAAGTGGAGCATGATGGTTGCAGAGCGGTGCTGACCAAAAACTGTGGCGGGAGGAATGAAAACTGATGAAAAAGGGTGGAAAACTAATGTTTTTAGGGCACCAATCTTATCATATACGTGGTCAACAATGAACCACATGTGGTGAAAGGGGATGTTTGTGCCCCCACTTTCCTAACGTCAAAAAAGAACACGTGAACCGACCCAACAACTTAAACACTTTAAATTAGGCATTTTTTATATTTGATATTGGGGCTTTTAAATATTTTTTATCCAATAATTAATGAACTACTATTAAGGTGCAATGTGTCTACTATCGGTCGACACCTTTTTTTGACCACTTTTAGACATATGTGCACATAACGACTTTTGTGGAATGGACTGTTATTAGTGAAAAACCCAAACCTTAGCTTTAAGCAGTTAAGTCACATACAAAAACAACTAAAAAAATATGGCAAAATTTGACATTGTTTGGTACCTCAATTGAATACACGAAGTTAGCTATGACTACTAATAGTCCCTTTCCCTATCCCCTATCGTGTAAAAGTTTCTATTTGTATTGTGTAAATCTAATAGCTCTGATTTCACCGTTGTGCCATTCATGATAAAAAAAAAAAATCAGTGAAGTAAAAACCGAATAAGCATAAAACCTCTAAGCTTGGTCAAACGTATTGTTTTTCCTACTTCCTTGCTCTTTTGGATACTAATCTGCATCCATTCGTAGCAAAGCCCTAAAAAAGGATTGAATCTCCTATTGCGCCATGTAGCAGGATCACCAACAATGGTGAAGAATCTTTTCCGCTCATTCACTTTTACAGGCAGGTCAGGGAGAATTGACTCAACTGTTTTCAGGAAATTCTTCAGTAAAGTTATCACGGTTGATGGCGTCGCACCTATAGAAAACCCCTTTGCACAGTTCGCCGCCTCCTAATTGAACATTTCTCCGGCCGATATCGAGCGTATGTTCAAATCTGACCCACGTTTGCAGAAACTCACAGACCTAGAAAAGGTGAAGCAATTTGTTTGTGTGTTGGAAAATAATGGCTGCAAACAAGACCAAATCTCAAAAATAATTATGCAGTATCCCAATTATTCCAGGATTGGTGTAGAAAAGATACAACCCAAACTTCAACTACTGAAAGAGTCGGGGATTGAGGAGTCAAATCTGGCAAAGATTTTGACGTGCAAGCCGCGGCTGTTGTCCACAAGCCTCGAGCACGAGCTTCTTCCTAAAATTACGCTTCTTAAAGCTACGTTTCTATCTGACGATCTGTTCGTCAAGGCCGTCGTAAGAACCCCCTCAATTCTTACGTATAGTCTGGAGAAAGCCGTGAAACCCTCACTCGCCTTTTGGGAAGGACATGGTATTCATGGGATGGAACTGGCCAGATTCTTATATTCGAGACTGAACCTTCTGCGATGCTCTTCTTTCACGCCTGCCCAAGCTGAGCTCATTCACAAGATCGGCGTCCCTAAAGAAAGCAAAAGGTACAAATACATTTTGGGCATCGTGGGCACTTTCCGCATAGAATCATTAGAGTCTAAAATGCACAATCTTCAACTTTGTGGGCTCTCCTCTGAGGAAACTATGGAATTATTTCGGACTAGACCCCTCGTCTTTCATTTCTCCACAGAAAAGGTCAGGCAGACCATGCAGTTTCTTATCAATGATGTGGGACTGCCTGCAAATTCTGTGGTACAGCGGCCTCACCTTCTAGAAATGAATTTGGAAAAGGTCATAAAGCCTAGGTTTCTAGTTTTTCAAGAAATCAAATTCTTGAATGCGCTTAGGCAATATAATGGTAAACAGCTTTCTTCGATTATCCGAATGCCCGAGGCTATGTTTTTAAGCAAGATTGTGGAAGTACATCCCGAATCCACGAAACTATATGGAGTTTATGAAAATGCCATATCTAATGTCTCAAGTGGCACAAAGATCTCAAGGAAAACCACCTTTTATTGAGCCTTTGATCATTTGATTTTGAGCTGATGAGACTCAGGTATAGAAACCATCACACACATGTTAGTTTCTGATATTCAAAGAATGGCTTGGAGCGACACAAAATTAAAGAGAAATCCTTCTGCAAATTACAGTAAATAGCAATGCTGTTTGCAGTCCTTCAGAGAAATGATGCTTTATGCACACAGCTGGCAATACAGCTTGACTTGGCTCTTTGCAGAGACCCTATTTTAGCAAGATAGGAGGGGATTTTCCTTGGCTTCACAGGATTTGGGTACGCAAAAAACAAGATTAGTGTACATCAGCAAAAGCTACTGCGCTGAAACAAAATTGATTTTTGTTTTCGAGTCTTAATGCTCTCCATGTAAGGTATGGAGTGACTTTTTAATTGCTTTTGTTTCAGCCATTGAGTAGAACTTAATTACGGATTTTTCAACAATTTTTGAAACTTCTAGCAAATGAAATATCTTAAAAGTTCTATCGTGAACTTGATGCCTCTCCAGAATAAGGAGTGCTCAGTGTTACAAAACATATGCATTTTTATTTTTGAAAATCTGTGACAATGGGATTGTACTGTGAATTGAGTGCATTGCAAATTGTTTTTACCGAGGCATTTTTACCAATGACTTCTATCTATATGAAATTAATAACTTATGTGATCATTTATTGGCGATTTTGTGAGCTTTCAGGACTGGAGAATGGGGGCACAAGGACCGGGGTTTCGGGGATGACACAAAATTTCCTAAATTTCAGGGAAGATGGGGGATACATATATAATTAAATAAATAATAATTGATAAATGCATAATTGAGAACAACTTAGACAGGCAATAGTTGATAACAATGCAAATTGTTAAATCATAAATCCAAATCAGAGCCTCACCCGCATTGTTTGATAAAAAGGACCATTCCACAAAAAGCAAGGGTCTCAATAAATTCAATTCTTACAAAACCCAAATGAGATAACAATCCATAAACGTTCTGTTACCGACATTTACATAACATAGAAATGGGCAGAGTGCCCATTCAATGAAATTTTAAGTAAAGCTTGTCTTAGACAGAGGGAAAAGTTAATGATCCCATGTACGTACCTGGGGTTGTTTGAGCATGTAAGATTGCATTGGGGCATGAAATCGGTACTGGATTGCTGCGAAGATAAGGGCAATGGGTATTGGAGTGTTGTGAGAAAGGGCAATTTGAGTCCCATTTAATAATTAAATGGCAGTTTTAATTAAAGTTAAGATATTTCTGGTTTCTAGTGTTTTATGAATTTTAGCAGCATTTTGTTTTTCGGCAGTGTTAAATTTGATGTCCTTGGGGGCCATCCTGGTGCCCTTGGGATGCCACAGTGATGTGGGTATGGCAGGCTGTCATGCCATGAAAAAATGGGTTGGGAAGGGGAATTTCTGCAACTGTCCTAGGATGCCCCCTGTGCTTGAAACCTTGTATAAAACCTGGTGACACGTCTCTAAGGAACACTGCTATTCATTCTGTAACGGTTACCAATGCATTGCTTATTGCTCTTACACATAATCTGATCCACTTAATTTTTTAAAGATTTTTTTGCTTGTTACAAGTCATAATTTTAAGTGCTTTGGGATTTGTGGTGAAAGGAAATGAAGATAACCAATGAGGAGAAACTATGCTAAAGAGGTTACAATATCTAACGAGGTTACAAAATCTAATATATTTCAATAGAAAGAAAATCAATGTATACAAAAATGAACAAAACATATAACTCTGGAAAACCTTTCAGAGAAATCTATTATAAAAATATGTGATTGTTTGCAATACAAATAGATTTAACTTGTGCTGATAGTATGCTTGATCTAATTCTAGCACAATGCCAAATTTCAAATGCTTGTTTCATAGGAGCAAGGAAAACAAGAAACAATAAGTGGTTTCTAACACCACGAGCTCAAATCCAAATGTGTGACTTATGCATGCAAATTTAAGTGCCCCATTTACAGGCATGTTCAATGTCCTTTATACTTGATTATTTTTAGCTAGTCAAAGATGCTCTCTTTGTAATATGCAATGTCCCATTTTTAGATTTTCTTGTTGTGTAGCCAATGTTGGCTTTCTGGGTTGGTATTAGTAGGATCAGAGGTGTATCTTTATGTCATTGGTGTGTTCAAATAGATTAATAGAGTTGGACGACACTTTTTGGAGTGATTCCATACAACTTGTCTAGGACTTACTATTTTTAGTTAGTGTTCGTTTGGACACTGATTGGTTAGTTTGGAGTTTTGGCCGACTTAATATTTTTAGCAGTTACTATTAATAGTAACCACTATTTTTGGCAGTCGGTTTTAGCTTCAGTCTCCTCTCAGTTTCAGCGATTTATATATTTTTAGTAGTATAAATTAAAGGAGTGCATTAAGCTCAAAATATGCCACTGTTTGAGTTGGCTGATCTGCCATTAAAGGCCTTCTATTTCTATTCATCTACCCCCTACCCACACACTATTACTTGCCCATATAAATGTTTAACCATGTTCCCATACAACCAAAATGGGCAATACCCATCACAATAAATACCATCACTGGAGTACAAATTAGGCCCATACTGTTACTAAAAATGGGCTGAATACAAACTATACATTGCAATACTAATTACCAAGCATCAGAATAAAAATCCCATATACCTAAACTAGTCATTCCACACCTTCATCATGGCCTCCCTGCACTCGACTGGGATGAACATGCCGCCGCTAGTGTCCAATCGCTGCTTCCTAGGCTTCCTTTGTCAGCTTCTCCTCTGCTGTCTGGCCTTTCCCCTCCTTCCTACCCCTCTTCTCCAACTTCGGCTTCTCCTCATCTTGAAGTCTTTGCTCTGCCTGCATCCATCGATTGAAGAAAAACCAGCAATTCTTCCCATCCTCCTCTTGCTTTTTCAATCCTCTTCTCCTTGCACGTGGTGGTGCTCCATACCAAAAACGGTTTGAAGCTGTGATTTGTGCCTTTCACCGCCCTCCTTGTGTAAGAATCCTCTCCAGGCGGATTTTTGTAAATACAAATTTTCTGCCTTGTTTTGTGTTTGTTTTGATGAATGAATGTGGTATATTTGCAATGTTTGATATGACAATATAATGCAGCAAATAAAAGATTTTGCAATAATAAATTTTTCCAACTCAAAACTGAAATTGCATTGAAAATACACAGTTGAAAATTCCAGATTTTTATACCAGCTTGAATACTCAGAATTTTCACATTGTAATGACAACCCAGTTCTTTAAATAACCCTTATTATCTAATACAACAATACCTAGAAAATCTAGGAGTTACAATTAATAAACTCACAGGTAATACGTGCTTTGAAACATTATGAAAGGATGAATATCAGCAGCAAGATAAAAAGCTTGAAATCTGATCAACAATGGCTGCAATAATGATGCTATAGGTTTGCAATTGATGAGACTTCAAATATTCTTCAAATCCTTGCACAAATCTGCTTCTTATGCTCAGATTGGACTCCTGGATGAAGCCCACACTATGACAAGTATTCAGCTGATCTCTCACAGCCTGAAGATTGCAATTACGATGCAAAATTTTTATTCTTCAAAGCATAAAATGGTTGAAACCCTTGGTTTCTCTTCCACAGTCACAAATCTCCAAAAAACATAGTTAAAATTATCAACAATAATAATGAATTCGATTTGCTTGAAGGCTTTTATAACATTCTCAAAGCTGGTCAATCCCTTCTAGAGACTTCTTAATCATTTAATATCATTTAAAATAATATTAAATGTGTGCACATTGACTTTATAAAATATTTTAATATTTGGCCTTTAAAATATAATCCATTAATTGCACTTTAAGTCACATGGCCTCCTTGAATATAAAGTGACTTTTTAACTTTATAAATAATTATTAATAAATTAATCACTTTATTACTAATTTAAATAACATAACTCCAGAAATAATCATTATTTCTCAATTCCATCTGAATCTGGGAGTTAACCATTATGACCACTGTGCACCCAATTGCCTTATTAAAAATAGTAAGGGTCCCTCTATCAACCATTGACATACTATAAATAGTAAATCCCTCATTATCTAATCAAACCAACTGCGCATTGCAATCATAGCATGTTTAGGTGCCCTTCCATAAATAGTAACCTTGACTTTCCTGGAATAGTCACTTACTATAAATAGTAAGTGTGCCAAACTGAACCAAACAAAGAGCAATCCTGAACACTTTTGACCTCCAATATGGGAATAAGCCTCTTGCATTGCCAACTAAGACCCTCTAACCATTAGTTTTAGCCTACGAGGGCCAATAATAGGCTAATCCAATCATAAACCATATCATCCCAAAAAAGGGACATTACACCATGGTCCATCCCCTGTTAACAAACTAGCACTTGGCTCTGCCATCTTAATGATTTAGACCATCCTACCAGCCCATTGTGGTTTCACACGTTGTGTCATCACCTATAGAGCCTCCTCCCTAGTTCCTAAATGCAGTGCCCAAGCAAGAAAAGAAGAGGATATGTCTAAATTTGTTCTTGGTTAGAAGTCTATGGTCATGAATTCCTCTCCGAAAATGACCTACACACAATGCCAAAAATGGGGGTCATCTATCTTGAATATCCCTCTCATCCGCCTAAGGCTCACATTGCCTCTAAACGCTTGATGTTGGTTGAGCGTATTTAGGGAGAAATTTGCCTCCATTTCAACTATGTTTCTTCTTCCTGCAACCTCAACACTGTTTGGCGTTCAACCAAATGCCCTATCGAACCCAGTTGTCTTGTTAAAAACTACACACAATCCATCTCTCTTTTCTAGATCCTTCCAGTTCCTTGAAAGCTTTAATCTTTTGGCATCACCTTTGCTTGAAAATCATTGTTGAAATCAATGAAGCGTCAGCGTTCATGTGGTCTCCGTCCTATTCACTCGTTCAAATTGTTGTTTCATCATTACTATCCGCGTTCCATAATGGATCTTACGAGGGATGCCAACTTTAGTAATTTCAAATTTAAATCTCCACATATTATCAAAGCTAAAGAAGCACTAAGACTTCCAACCATACACCAGCCCGCATATACTTTTACCTTATATGCTGTTCTTAGTTCCAAGAATCGAAAGTCGCTCCATCAATATCTCTAAAGTCCACCATTTCCTCCTTCTCCCGATCCGTCAAGGAAACCCCAACCTTTGACATTGTGTTAGCTACCTCATTAGCCTCCCTCCTAACATGTGTGATTTTGAAATCTTTAGACGACTCCAGCAAAGACTTGATCCTACAAATATGCTCGTTTAGGTACCATACTCCTGACTCTCCTTTAATTATGTCATTGATAATAATCTGCGAGTCTCCTTCCAAATGGAGCTTCATCACTTTTAATTTGATTGCCCTCTTTATAGCTAGTAGTGCAGTCTGGACCTCTGCCTCGTTGTTTGTTCCCACCGGTAGATATTTCGCTCCTAACATCTCAATATTACCTCTAGAATCTCTCACAACAAATCTTGTCCTGATGGGCCTAGGTTACCCTTTGAAGCCCCATCAAAATTAATCTTTGTCCAAGCATCCTCCAGGGGTCTCCAAGATTCCTGTTTAATCCTTTTCGAAGGAGGTTGAGCCTTCAAAGGCCTATTAATGGGCCACTGGGCCTCCTCTCTCTTCTTAGTTTAGAGTGGAATGTTTTCCAGTTTTGGCCTTGCCAAGTTTTAATGTTTCCAGAGAGAGATTTGATTTTTTTCATGTCTTTCATAAAGTGGACCCCTTTTGCTAGGCCTAGTGATGTGACAACTTCAAGTTGCTTTTAAAAAGGGGCCAACTAGGCATCTTATTTTGACACCAAGGAAGTGGGAAGTTTAATATTTTAAAGATTATTTTATACTTCCCAAAGGTGACACCAAGAAGGAAAAAGGGAATAAAGTAAATTTAAATGTTATATTTTGAGAGCTCTAGGAAAAGGGATTTTGGAGGGGAATGAATTCAAATTGAAAGAATGTTGCCCCAATTCTTCCCTCACACTTTATATTCTCATTAAAGCTCTCATTTGATTATGCTTGATTTGACAACTTAATAAAATGCTGCTGTAATGAGTTCAAGGAGTTTGTTGGTTGAGGACGAAAACCCTCTTCTTGTTTGCTAGTTTTGGTAGAGAGAGACCCTGGTTGATGTACTTATTTTGAGACTTACAATGATTTTGGCTTTGTGGGTGATTTTGGATTTGAGAAAGATGAAAATATTCTTATTTTTCTGATGTGGGTTTCTTGGTATTGGTGTGGTGTGAGACTTTTTGGAGTGTTCAAGTTGGTAGAGATAAGATGCTTTTTCTGAGTGTTAGTGTGCTTTTTTTGAGTAGTTGGAAATTGGAATCAAACTTTGGCTCATATTATAGTGATTAAACTTGCTATCATTTTGGGCTAAGTTGCCGGTTCGGATTCCGGTTCGTATGCGGGTTCGAGATACGGGTTCGACATTCGTTCAAAATTTTTTTGGGTTGGGTTCGATTCGTTTTGGGTTCGTTCATACAAGAAATTTTTATTTTTAAAAAAATATATATATATGTAAACATATGCAGCAGCAAATAAGTTCATACATGACTATGCTAATAATAAAGCAACATAGCAAAATAGACCACCACATATATTGTTGTTTTAGTTCAAATGACATAACAAAATGCCAATATACACCACCATATCAATGTTTCGGTTCAAAAACAATAATGCCAACATTAATAATCACTGTATCAGTCATCAGTGATCAAAATATCATCAAAAACCATAAAAAAACTCTTCATCATTCTGCTGTTGCAGATTAGGCAGCAGATTAGAAGCACAAACAGTGTTACTAGCATTAGTACTAGTAGTGTCAGGCCCAGCCTCAGGATCAGCCTCAACATCACTACGTAGC
>MU225727.1:554165-580487 GCA_018584345.1 Thuja plicata
GAGGATGCTGGAGCTGAGCCTACTTATCTTTTGTTGAAGAAGTTTCCTAACTTAATATAAAAAAATTTAAAAATGAAAAGAATTTAGAAATGAAAAGAAAAATTAAAAAAATTTGTTTAAAAAACTTAAAACTACTTGTAAGTTTACTGTAGGTAGCCCACGGGCTATGCAAAACAGTGCACCTGGAGCTGGAGGAGAGACGGGCTATGCAAGCAGCAAAACCTACCGCTGTTATCTTCTACCTGCCGTTTTCTTCTACTTGCAGGCTGCCGTTTTCTTCTATCTTCTACCTGCCGTGAAAATAAAACAAACATCCCTTCATGCGGTTTTAGTTTAGGTTTCACTTGCATAAAAAAATGTGTAAAAACTTTAGTAAAAGTCAACAAAACTGACTTTCGGTCCAAATTCGCTCCGAATTCTCCCAAATTCGTTCCGGGTTCTTGGCGGCTAAAACCAAAGTCGTTGAAAACCGTTTGAAAGTCATCCAGGGTCCTGCTACCCGACTTTGCAGCGAATTCATTAGAGAAAATTCGAATTCGGAGCGAATTCGCACCGAACCCGACTTTGGCGCAAACCGACTCCCGAATTTGGCGTGAAGGCAGCGAATGTGGTAACTTAGATTTTGGGTATTATTTTTGAGTATTCCTCTTTGTTGGGTGCTAGTTTACAGATTTGCCTTCCTAAAATAACCTTAGTAATGACTCACTATTCCTGAGATGAAAGGCAATTAGAAACTAACAATTGGAGAGTTGTCAGTGAATTGACAACTTTCCTCTGAATTTTAGAGGTACAACTTCCTCTTATGATGTAAGTTTTAGGTTTTTCTGGGTATGCTTTTAACCAGAAAGCGGGAAAGGCATACTAACACCTAAGCATAGGCATGTTACAAATGCAAATTTCAAATCTACGAACTAAAGGAGGGCAGGGATGAAGGACACACAGTTCCCTTTTCCTCAATTCTCATAATGAAATGATCAAGAGAATAATGACTACTTTCAAATAATACGAATATTCATGACTCAAAATTCATAAAATAATCACATCCATGATCAAATGAAACAGACAAAAATCATCCAAGTACGATTGCAATTAACATAGGAAAATAACAATCATAGAGGAATGTGAATGAACCCGAAGTTTCAGAATTTCCCATTATCTCTCAGATAAATGCAAAAGATCATGTTTTCTGAAACACTGCTATTATTTCCCTTTTTTCCTTTTTACAAAATTAATATCAAAAGAAGTCCCCAATATCCCCCCAGTATTTTTCTCTTCTTATGATCTCTCCCCAGTATTTGTTAACTCCAAAAGATATATATATCCACATTCATTTGAAATTGTTTCTTTTCAATAACGGTCTTTGAAAGGGACCGATTCAAAACAAGATAAGAGCTTGAAGCGAAAAAAAAACAGTTCTAATATTGAGAACACTGTCATTATCATTACTAATTATGGCTAAATTCCTTGTTTTTTATCCATGAAGTAAATTAACCCACCCTGTGCACAGGGCTCCCAGCTGCAACAAATTCTATTTCCAGGAAAAGTTTGTGGAGCTCAACTTGCCTTTTCTTTTTCTTCCAGTACCAAAGTCACCCTTCGACATTCAACGTAGCTAACTGCTTCTTTCCATGCAATTGAGAGTAGCTGAGCAATGATGTTCTCCTGTTTTCTTTGGACCCAATTAAAATCAGGTTGGACCGCAGGCACTGGCTCTTCATACAAAAATTCACCATTTGTGGGAAGTACCATTTTGAGAGTTCACTTTAGCTATTGATATGAAAAGGACTAAGTTCAAAAACATCATCACCTTTTGTTTGTAGTCAGAGCCTTATAGCTCATTTAATTTCGGCAGCAGACGATAATACTTCTGTCTTTAAAATCGTGTTATTACCTCAGCATATTTACTTCATCACACTGGTCATTTAAAACTTATACTTCGCTAGGATTTGAAACGACTGTGCTTCAAAAGATGTGCAACTCAGTGCAGTTGGAGAGTCAATGAGCTTTATGAACTTTCTTCTCAAAGCAACAGAGCAAAAGTTCAAGACTAACCTTGACTAACCGACAACAAAGGACCTGAGGGAAAGAAACATGAAGTAGGCTTCATGTAGTTGGGAAAATTGGTAACTTCTGTGCAGTTTTGAACCGTTGCAAAAAGGTGCAAGAGTTCGTGAACCCACCTGACTTACCGACCACAAAGGACTTAGTGTAGTCAGGGAGTCAAGGACTCTCTTGAACTTTGGCCAAGTGAAAAATAAAGTACAAACGCTTGAGGATCTGACCGACTAAGTACTTGGAAGTGTTGAAATGACTGACTACTTTAGATGATACTTAGCGAGAATAATGAAACAATTCGAGCTAAATCTCCTATCATATCGAGACTTTGATTATCCCATATAGGACCGAAAATTTTGAAAAAAAATGCGGCTAACAACAAGCTTTGAAGGGGGACAAGGACTGGAAAGGACACGAAGAATCTAGAACATCTCTGGTATAGACTGCTGCTGAAATCCATTGGGATACAGAGTCAAGGATAGCATGAGTACATGGTGTTGCTTGCAGAAGGGTGGAGGGGAATTGGGCATGAACCAAAAATAAATAAGCCAAAACTGACTAAAACCTATATCACACAAAAAACTTTATTTACAAATATGTACAGGGCACGAAGTCCCTTACCTCAAAGAATACTCCAGACTGCTCACGTAAAACCACCACTAGGTTGGGAGAAATATGACCCTTTGCGGAACAAGGGATCATGGTCATATGATGTGGCTGAAAACAACTGCCACCTGGCGACTGCTTTGATGCTAAATCTCAGATTAACAAAATGCAAAATTTTGATGTAAATGCATTCATGCCCAAACAACTTCTCTTCATCATAAACTTCTGAATCACATTCTGCTTCCTTCTTGACTTTATGTATAATATCTATAGAATAGTCTGGCTTAACATCAGTTGTATGACCTTCATTAATATCATCATAGCATGAAATAGGAGTATCAAGAACCAGACATTGTTTTCGTAGATTGTTGACTGAATCAATCTCTACAAATGCGTCTACTGATTGTAACCTTTGAATAGTGCATTCTATAATCATGGGATCAAATCTGATCGTTGAAAGAACTTCTCTTTTTGCACAAATAAAATCATCATTGAGAATACAACGAATTTTACCCATATCTTCATTACACTCCATTTTCAAATCATTGTATTCTTCAATCTCATCTTTATTAATTGAACCATCATCATAAGAAGTAAGAAATTGAGCTGGAACCTTTTGAATCTGCATGACATCTTCTTTGCAAAAAGAGTCTCTGAAAGTGGAAGGACACATTACTTCTTCTTGTGACTTTTTTTCTTTACCTCTTTCTCAAGAAATCCGAATGATGAATATTTAGGCTGTATTATACATAAATTTGATTGATTGATTTCTTTTACCTCAACTGGGTTTTCAAATTCCTTTTCATTTTCATAAAGCTTCCACTTTTGGACTATAATTCAAAAACTTTCTTTGCAACCTTGTCAAAAATATTTTCTATATTTTGATTTCCTTCATAAATATCGAAAGTAAATATTTCTAATTCAGGTGGAAATGAAGAGATAGATACAACGTCATGCATACCTTCCTTTGTATCACCAGAGTCGCAAGTGAACGTATCAATTCCAACTTTTAGTAATGTGGCCATTTTGATCTTCAATTCCACACTGAAAGTCATCATTTGAGCCTTTTAGATACTAATCCGGGATAAAGACAATTTTATGCTCATCTGGTAATGCTTCTTTTCCAGAAGAAATGAATGGTTGCTCAATTTGACTCATTTGCATGCATGTCAAGAAAGGCTTGTGTTCTCCATCTTGATCCTGATTCAAAATCCCGCTTTGTTGCTGATTGTTATTCCATGGGAATGGTAAATCACTGGGCTCGGTCAATGGTTGCACATATTTGTGCTCACTAAGAATAGAGAAGTTGTAAGATGCCAGTTCTTTATTTTCTTGTTCTTCTTTCAGTAATTTTAATCTTTCAACAACAACTTGCAACTGTTGAATCTCTTGTTTGAGGTCCTTGAGAAGGTAATATCTGTAGTTTACGCTTCTTAACAGTAGTGCAGATTCGTGATCTTCAGATGGATTCAACTTTTTCTTTTCAACTTCACAAATACTCTCATTGAAAGCATTCCAAAAAGATCGAAGTACTTTGTCGTCTTCAACAATTATTTCTTTAATTGTTGGTGCAGATCTTTTTCTAGATTTGAAATGATATCCTTGCTTGGCCTGGCATTGAACCATTTTTCCTGATTCTTTTAACTAAACAGAGTTGCCAGCCTTCATTTCTGGGAAGGCATCATTTTATATCTGAAAGAAGAAAGCACTGGTCTTTTCGTCTCCCCAGTAGATTCCCCAAAAATATGTTAGTGTACAGATTTGCCTTCATAAAATAACCTTAGAAATGATTCACTATGCCCGAGATGAAAGGCAATTAGAAACTAACAGCTGGAGAAGTTGTCAATGAATTGACAACTTTCCTCTGAATTTTAGAGGTACAACTCCCTCTCATGATGTAATTTTTAGGTTTTTTGGGGTATGCTTTTAACTAGGAAGCAGGAAAGACACACTAACACGTGAGCATAGGCATGCTACATATGCAAATTTCAAATCTACGGACTAAATGAGGGTTGGGATGAAAGACACAAAGTTCCCTTTTCCTCAGTCCTCATAATAAAAGATCAAGAGAATAATGACAACTTCTTTCAAATAATACGAATATTCATGACATTTCTTTTCCACATCTGAAGAGGTACTTATCCTCTGTTCCACCCACAAGGGCCAAGATAAGCAGTCGAGGATCGACAACCTTTTATAATAGGCCGGGGTAGGGGTAAGGGATAGGCAGGGGGAACAGAAGATACTGAGTCCAGTTTTATGCCAACCACGATTGCAACCCCATAATCTAGATATTAAACCCTCTAATCCGGCCCCTACCTCTTACCTCAAAAGGCTTTTATTTCTCCCTTCGCAAAGTTCATAAAATAATCACATCCATGATCAAATGTAATAGACACAAATCATCTAAGAATGATTGCAATTAACATAGGAAAAGAACAATTATAGAGGAATATGAATGAACCCAAAGTTCCAAAAATTTTCCCATTATCTCTCTGACAAACACAAAATATCATGTTTTCAAAATACTGTGCTATTATTTCCCTTTTTTCCCTTTTACAAAATTAATATCAGAAAAAGTCCCCAATATCCCCCTAGTATTTTTCTCTTCTTATGATCTCTCCCCTGTATTTTGTAACTCCAAAAGATATATATCCACATACATTTGAAACCATTTCTTTTCAATAACGGTCTTTGAAAGTGACCAATTCAAAACAAGAAAAGAGCTTGAAATGGAATAAAACAGTTTTAATACTGAGAACATTGTCATTATCATTACTAATTATGACAAAATTCCTTGCATTTTCCATGAAGAAAATTAACCTGCCCTATGCGCAGGGTTCCCAGCTGCAGCAAGTTGTATTTCCAAGAAGAGGTTGTAGAGCTTAGCTTACCTTTCTTCTTCTTCCAGTACCAAATTCACCCTTCGGTATTCAATGTAGCTAACCACTTCTTTCCATGCAATTAAGAGTAGCTGAGCAACGATGTCCCCTTGTTTTCTCTAGACCCAATTCAAATCAGGTTGGACCATAAGCGCTGGCTCTTCGTACTGAAATTCACCATTTGTGGGAAGTACCATTCTGAGAGTTTTCTTTAGCTATTGATATGAAAAAGGTTGAGTTCGAAAATATCACCACATTTCATTTGTAGTCAGAGTCTTATAGTTCATTTAATTTCGGCAGCAGACCATAATACTTCCCTGTTTTTAAAATTGTGTTATTACCTCAACATATTTACTTCATCACTCTTTTCATTTTAAACTTGTACTCTCCCATGATTTGAAAAGATTGTGATTCGAAAGATGTGCTACTCGGTGTAGTTGGAGAGTCAGTGAGCTTTATGAAATTTCTTCTCAACGTAGTGGAGCAAAACTTCGAGACTAATCTCGACTAACCTACAACAAAGGACTCGAAGGAAAGAAACATGAAGCAGGCTTCATGTAGTCGGGGAAATCGGTAACTTCTGTGCAGTTTTGAACTGTTGCAAAAAGGTGCAAGAGTTCATGAACCCACTCGACTTACCAACCACAAGGGACTTAGTGTAGTCGGGGAGTCGGGTACTATCTTGAACTTTGGCCAAGTGAAAAATAAAGTATAGACACTTGAGGATCTGACCGACTAAGTACTTGGAAGGGTTGAAACCTGAAATGACCGACTACATTATATTATACTTAGTGAGAATAACGAAACAATTCGAGCTAAACCTCCTATCATATTGAGACTTTGAATATCCCATATGGGACCAAAATTTTTGAAAAATTTTGGGGGTATTGTTGTGTGATTTATTTTGAGTGGTCATTTGTCATCTTTGGGGAAGAACTGAATTAATTATATGCCAAATCGCCCATAGAAGTGGGAGCCACCTCCTTGTTAGCATGTGGGTTTGGTAAGGAAAGGTTAAGAGAGTATTTTGAGTATTGGAAAGTGGTCTTCAACTGAGTTTAGTACAGCTGTTCACATACAGAGAGTGCTGGAGCAGACTTGGAGCAGCTAGTGACATATTTTATAATTCCAAAAAATCGCCAAATCCATATTATGCCATGCTTAGTTCTAGTAACATTTTTGAGTAGACTAAATGATTTATGAACATAATTTCAGGTCTTATTTTTATATCAAAAGTCTGATTTCAGTTTGCTTATCATACCTCTTAGATATTGTAACTGAGTTACCATATACTTGATGTGAAGAATAGACTTTCTTTTAGAATGCTATGATATTTTCTACTTTTAATGTATTGATTGCGATAGTTTGAAATCCCCACTTCATCTAGTTAGTTGCAATCTGCTCTTCTTATTTATGCTAATGTACTAACTGAGTGGTGATTGTGTTGAACCCCCATATCATCTAGTTTTTTATTGAAAGCATTTGCATATGTGGGTTTTTTTATCATGCTTGTAATCAGAAGCTAACAATCAATAAGGAAAGGATCTTTTATAGTCCACGATACGAGCCATATGTTTTTTGGTCTACATATGGTGACAACAATATGGGACTACCCCGTACTCCTTGCGGGAGGCACCTAACTGTGCTACAAACGAGGCGTACATACCCTACCCCCCAGTGGAATTTGAACTTGTGACCTCTCTTTCAAGAGTACAAGTTCTCCACCACTAGGCCAACTAAGTTACTCTTCATTAGTTTATATTTTGCATCATATAGTATAGTGGTATCAAGGTGAGTTTTTCTCACCAACCCGAGTTAACATGTCTTGTCATTGATGTCAAATAAGAATCAGATTGGTAGAATATTTTGTTTGCATGAATTGATCACTGTTATAAAACACACAATAGAAAACATGAACGTATGTTTGGAGTAGTTAATGGCAGTGATACCTGATCAACTTGTATGCATTGTTGATTATCTGCATATAGATTGATTGAATACTTTGTAGCAGACTTACCCTGTGTGTGACTAGATTCTTTTCTTTTATATGATCTGCACTGATGATTACAGTATCACTGTATGTATTTGTGTACTTATAAATTTGAAGAAACAAACAAGAATATGAAATTTTACCTCTTTTACCTTATTCCTTCAACTTGATTCCATTGTTCTTCTCCTCGATATTTTAGTAAAATGGTATGCTCTCAAAACTTATCACCTTCCAAAATGACTTCAAGTAATTCATATTTGTGGTGGTGTCAAATTCCTAGAATGCTAAATGCTTGTGATATTATGATAAAGATGCAAGATAATAATCTACATGGTGATATGAGAAAACATGATTGCTATGATACTAAATGATGCAAGTTATATGCAAGATTACTAAGCCAATGACACAAGAATTCTCTCAAAATGCTCAAAATGCCGATGAATGCTAATTGATAATTGCTAACTAGTCCAAAATGAAGGAATGTGAGCTTCTTTTATAGGCTTTTCCTCACCTTGATCCCATGTGGCACAAATCTATGGTCAAGATTGAATCTTGGAAGAATGGAGGGCTAAGTTTGAATTGGTTGAGAGGGTGGAGAGAAAATAGGGATTGGTTGGAATGCGAGTGAAAAAGAGGGGGACATGTTCGTCCAGGCTTATGTGAGAGGGGGAGACACTTGTCAAGCGTTACTCCATGACCTATGAGAGAACGAGTAAAGAGGAATTCCAATTGTAGGACTCTTGTAACTAGTGTCCTTATGAGCTAACTTTGACCGGGTGACATGGAGGGACAACTGGCTAAATGATAGGCAAGGTGGCAGAGACTGTTGGAATTAATGGGAAGTAGTACTGAGAGGGGGAGGGGTGAATCAATACCACTAAAACTTTTAACACCTTTTTTAATTCATCATTAGTAATCATTCAATTCTGTATTACCAACCATTACTGTTATTCTTTCTTGTGCATGTATTGTTTGTTCAGAATCTTTAATAGTTTTCAACATTCATAGAAACATTCATGAAAATGATAAACACATAACACAAGATATTGTATCGCAGAAAACTCCTGTTAGGAAGTAAAAACTACGGTGGGGATGACACCCACAAAACTTCACTATCTGCAGAATGGAAGGGAGCCAGTTAAGGCTTACAATTTGATCACTTCTGATAATCTACCCTATTAGGAGTAATAAGGTGGAGACCTGTTAAAATCTACTCTGTTAAGAGCTTTAGCAACACTGATTTAAGTGTGCACTCAGTTATGAGATTTTACAATAGGACGGTTAAGCCCACCTTTCTTGAAATGATTTCATTAGTGTACTACACTTGTTAGAATGAGTACAAATGTTTACCTGACTGTGTGCAATCTACTATTGCTGATTTACAGATCCATTAAAGCTCTTACAATAATAATATCACCTTAAGTGATCAATGAATACATTTTCTCTGCTTGTCGGTAGCCTCTGTTCTGTTTTGTTCTTGAAAACTGATTTGTTTCTGTTTGTGTCCTTCTGCATGAATTCTCTATCTGGTCTTTAGTTGCTCTTCGTGGCTACTATCTTCATTGAACAACAAACGTTCTCAAATGGATTGAGCACCTACAAATACAAGTATTTGACCTATCTTGAAATTCATGTTTTACAATGTTAATTCTTAGATCCAAGGTTTACAACTTGACCTTGATCTTTAGTTTGCATGTTTTAAATCAGTAAAACTAATTAAAACAATAATAAATACATTGCTTCCTCCGCACATAATAGATTTAAAAGTAAATCAAGAAGCTATAAATACAACTTCAGCGATTTATCTAACGTGGAAAGTCAGATCCACTTTTTGCGGGGTGTAACTGACTATCGGTTCTTGGTTGTCGGTTTGAACTTGAAGTTTGTTGGCGTTCCTTGATTGAACTGTTCGTCGGGTTCCCTGTATCTGTCGGGTTCCTCTCTTTTCTGTTCTGTCGGGTAGCACTGTTGTTACTCGTCGGGTATCTTTTACCTTTTTGTCATTGGATAACACTTAACAGTGTTTGTCGGGTAACCTTGGCGTTGAATAGTGTTATGCCTTGTCTGTCGGTGTAGAGTAAACCGATGGTGCAGATCATGTTTTTATCTAAGTATACTAATGGAAAAATATAATGCCTTCAGAGACTTGGTGTCATGAGGACACAACCATGAGACTTGGTCTCATGAGGCCACACAACCTTTTCCTTCCCTTGTGAACAAGAATTTTTCGTTGAAGATAAATAGGCTTATTTAAAATTAAATAAATTAATTTTCTTAGCCATGGATGAGGTGGATTACGAGACTTAGTCATGTGATGATAGGATATTAAATAATTTTAGGAAACTATTTAATTAAAGATTTTAGTAGACTTAGGCTTAGAGGAATAAGATAAGGTGAATTAACTAAATAAATTAAAGAATTCATTTAGCAATAGAACGACTATTAATTAAATAGTGAATAATTAATTAATTTTTTCAAGTCAATTTTAGGTGTATAAAGTATCAAATGCACATAAAGCTTTGTCATATTAGAACATAAGAAATGAATATCATTGTCATATGGTTTGCTTGTCTAGAACGATGTCATTTTTTTAGAAAATAAGTTTTAAGATGATGGATCAATGAGTTTGTTCCGAAATGTTGATGCAAAAGAATCCTACATAGCTTAATCCAGAAACTCTATGCAACAAGTTTCAAGATATCACAATCGGGTTGCACAGGTCGATTGAAGGATCACTGTTCAGATTTTGAAACATTTCAGAATATAATGAAGAAAAGAAGAACGTTGTTCTTAGTCTTTTTATCGGTTTGTATATTCTTGTTCGATACTTGTGATTGATTTGCTTCAGATTGATTATAGAAGATCATTGTTTAAGTTTGTAAAAGAATCTGATAGGAAGGGGATTGCTGTGCAAGATGAACACATATATAAGATTTGAAGAGAAGTTTGTTGGAAAGACACATTGGCAGGTAGTTGACTAGTTGCTTGATGGTTACAACTCCCTATCGATGGTTGCAATTTCTTTAATCATTAGATGCATTATTTATACAATTCCTCATTCGTTTGATAGTAGTGGTGTATGTGGATGTAAATATCGATACAAAGGTGATAGAGCAGTATGTGAAGAGTTTAAAGACACAATTTTTATTGTGTGTGTGGCGTTTGTGGTGATAGAAACCATGTTGTATTCTTCAATTGCTATTAAAGCCAAGTACTTGGAAAAGACTTAATCAGTCTAAGTAGATCTTGAATATAGAACACATGGCTTGTTAGGAGGGATCTTCTAACTAAGCACTTTTGTTTGTTGGCACCAACTATACATTTTGGAGTATAAGAATGGAAAGCCATTTGTCTTCTTTAGGGTTTGATGTTTGGATGTCAGTAGGAAATGGTTATACTATGTTTAAGATGCCTCTAACTCCTTTTGATAAGAAAGATTATGAGAACAATGTTAAGGCTAAAAATGCTATTTTGTGTAGATTATCTAACACTGAATTTGTCAAAGTAATGCATTGTTAGACAACCAAGGATATGCAGGACAAGTTGAAGAATATATATGAAGGAGATGATAGAGTGAAGGAGCCAAAGTTGCAAACATACAATGCTAAGTTTGAAGGGGTTGGAGATTAAGGAAGAATGAATTGTAGACTATATCCTTAGAGTTGATGAGATAGTTATGCAATCAAGGATCTTGGTGGAAAAATTAAAGACTGTGGTGGTACAAAAAAGTTTTAAGATATTTATCTTCTAGGTATAATGCAAAAAAAATTGTCATAGAAGAAGCAAGAGATCTTAGCAAGATTACACTTGATGAGTTGCATGGTATCCTAATGACTTATGAAATGAGGATGGTTGGCAAAGAAGATACAAAGAGAGAAGCTACATTTAAAGAAACTAAAAATGCAAAAGAAGAAAGTTCAGAATCAGATAGTGACATGGATGAAGAGCTAGCAAACCTGGTAAAGGAATTAAAAAGAGGTTTTGCAAAGGACACAAGGAAGTTGCCTTTCAAGTGCTTCAATTGTGAGAGAATTGGGCACTTTGCTTCTAAGTTCGAAGGGTCCTTATGCTAAAGGATGATGAAGACAATGAGGAAGGTTTCAAAAAGAAGAGTAAAACCCAAGCTTCCTACAAACAACAAAGTTTCTCGAACAAGAAAAAAAGTTAGTGTGTTAAAGAAGAAAGTTTGAACTCAGAGGATAGTGAAGAGTCTGATGCTGGAACCTTGCATATGGAGATTGGACCTTTGAATGCTGATCAAAATGATGTAGAGTTGCAAGACGTTGAAGAGGGTGAAATGAGTCTTGAAGGAGGGCTATTATGTGGCTTAGAAGAAATGAAGAGATTAAAGGAGAATTCACAACAAAAGATGTTAGCATTGAAGGAAAGTGACTCCCTAAAAAAGGAATTTGAAGAGGGAAACCAAATGATCATCAATCTAAAGATTGAAATCGAAGAAGGTAAAAGAGGAGCAGTGGTAATCAAATCTGAAATCCTATTTAAATCTAAAAATTGTTTAAGATTAGAAAGTGAAGTAGTTAATTTGAGGAATGAACTTAAACAATTGAAGACGACCTCTGAAAAATGAATTAAGTTCGAGAATAGTTGAGATTTGTTAGATGAAATGTTAGCCAAACAAAGGTTAAATAATGGTAAATTTGGTTTGGGCTTTGAAAAGGCCAAAGTGAAAAAGACAATAGTGATGGTTTTGTTAAGGTTAAAAGACAAAAGAGTTATTCACAATGGCATCTTCCCACAAGAAGTTTAACAAACAGGTTTTATTCTTTTTATGGTTATTGTAATTTTTGTAATTACTTTTGTCATAAAAAAATTGATGTAGGGTTGTACTAAGAAGGAAAATCAATTTTGTTAGTCATAATTCTTTTGATTTTTGAAGGATTTTAGTGTGATATGTTTTAATTGTCAGCTCTTGTGTCATGCCCAAAAGTTGGGTAAAAACACAATCAATTTTTTTTAAAACATGCTAAAAGATGGTTACACTACCTCAAAGGTAACACTTGCACGCTAAACGGTGTAGAAGAAAAATTAGTAACTGGAAAGGTCATACAAGGTAGGATAGCTCTCGAAACTATTCTACATGGATCCTTAAGCTACACGCTTCGATTGACACACAAATCGAGACAATTGACCAAAAGTCAAATTAAGTTGACCAAAAAGTCAACCATACTCAATAAGCGTGAAAATGATGTTACTAGGGTCCGCTAATTCCTAAGGAAGGATCATGCGCGAAAATTGAGATGGTTGACCAAAAGTCAACCAGAGTTGACCAAAAAGTCATCCATCTCCAAAAGGTGCGAAACTGAAATCCTAGGGTCTAGGGGGTACAGGGAACACTTGGTACAAAAATCGGGACAAATAGACTAAGTTTGACCACTATTGACCAAAACTCAACCGCGCACGACGCCGGTCAACACTAACGATACTACCCTAATAAAAACGCAAACATGAAAATAAGGGGTAGTCTATACGCGCTAATCAATAATTACGCTGAGAGGCTGATTAATCTAAAGACGATAAAGTAAATTTAATAAGTTACGTTTTGAGCCTGAAGTAATATAAAATTTAACCAATTAATACTTTAAAAATAACATATTAACTACCAATTTAGTGTGATCGGTTTTAATTGACAGCTCTTGTGTCATGCCCAAAAGTTGGGCAAAAACACAATCAATTTTTTTTAAAACATGCTAAATGATGGCTACACTACCTCAAAGGTAACACTTGCACGCTAAATAGTGTAGAAGAAAAAATAGTAACTAGAAAGGTCATACGCGGTAAGATAGCTCTCGAAACAATCCTGCATGGATCCTTAAGCTACACGCTTCGATTGACACACAAATCGAGATAGTTGACCAAAAGTCAAATTGAGTTGACCAAAAAGTCAACCAATCTCGATAAGCGTGAAAAAGATGTTACTAGGGTCCGCTAAGTCCTAAGAAAGGCTCATGTGCAAAAATTGAGATGGTTGACCAAAAGTCAACTAAAGTTGACCAAAAAGTCATCCATCTCCAAAAGGTGTGAAACTGAAATCCTAGGGTCCAGGGGGTACAAGGAACACTTGGTACAAAAATCAGGACAAACAGACTGAGTCTGACCATTGTTGACCAAAAGTCAACTGTGCATGACGTTGGTCAACACTAACAATACTACCCTAATAAAAAGGCAAACGTGAAAATAAGGGGTAGTCTATACTTGCTAATCAATAATTACGTCGAAAGGTTGATTAATCTAAAGACGATAAAGTAAATTTAATAAGTTACGTTCTGAGCCTGAAATAAAATTTAACCAATTAATACTTTAAAAATAACATATTAACTACTAATTTAGTGTGATCTGTTTTACTTGTCAACTCTTGTGTCATGCCCAAAAGTTGGGCAAAAAAACAATCAATTTTTTTTAAAAACACGCTAAAGGATGGCTACACTACCTCAAAGGTAACACTTGCACGCTAAATGGTGTAGAAGAAAAACCAATAACCGGAAAGGTCATACGAGGTAGGATAGCTCTCGAAACTATCCTACATGGATCCTTAAGTTACACGCTTTGATTGACACACAAATCGAGACAATTGACCAAAAGTAAATTGAGTTGACCAAAAAGTCAACCATACTCGATAAGTGTAAAAAAAATGTTACTAGGGTCTGCTAAGTCCTAAGGAAGGCTCATGCACAAAAATCGAGATGGTTGACCATAAAGTCAACCGTCTCCAAAAGGTGCAAAACTAAAATCCTAGGGTCCAGGGGGTACAGGGAACACTTGGTACAAAAATTGGGACAAACAGACTGAGTCTGACCACTGTTGACAAAAAGTCAACCGTGCACGACGTCGGTCAACACTAACAATACTACCCTAATAAAAAGGCAAACGTGAAAATAAGGGGTAGTCTATACCCGCTAATCAATAATTACGTCGAAAGGCTGATTAATCTAAAGACGATAAAGTAAATTTAATAAGTTACGTTCTGAGCCTCACCTGTTGCTATGATTAGGGCTCATGCTATCGTCTTCGCAGCATCTGCTGGTTGTCGGCAACCTTCTTCCTCCAGCGGCCAATCTTCTGCTGCTGTTGTAGCGGGACCGTTTCCTGTTGTTGATGCTGCAGAGGGGCTTTGGGCTCCTCCCGCTGTCTCCACGCCTGCTGTTGGAGATCGACTTCCTATAGATGACATTGCTTCGGCCGATGGCGCTGTGCTTCTGGCTTCCGGTGCTGGTGGTGTGGGAGCTACGCATGATGCGTCTGGTGTGATAAGGGCCCTCGTGTGGTATTTGTGGAGCCCCTTGATGTTGCAAGGGTTGAAGCTGTGCTGAAAATGAGGGATAACTGTGACCCTGTGTCTGTTTCTTGCCCTATCTCCATTGTTGTTGATGAGGATGTGGAGGAGGCCATTGCCCACAATATCTCTGTTTTTTCTAACCGTGCTTTGATTTGCAGGTTCAGAGGGTTCTGGCCTAGTCTCCTGAAACTTCATGAATGGATTTCTACTCATTAGGAGCATGTCCTTAAGGGTATTGTGCACATCTATCCCTTGGCTAAGGGATTTTTTATGGAAAAATTTGAAGATGTTGTGGACAGAAACAACATGCTGTGCGAACATTTTTTCAGCTGGGAGGAAAGATTTATGCTCATGGGTAAGCCCTGACATATTGATTTTGACCCCATGTCAGAATCTTTCATCCGGTTTCCCATTTGGGTTTGTCTTCCTAATCTTCCTCTGCATCTTTGGATCGACTCTCTATTTGAGGGGATTGATAATGCTCTAGGGGAGTTCTTACTGGTGGATGGTGATTCGTCGGATATTCTCCACTCTACTTATGCTCACATTCTTGTTGACATTGATCCTTCTAAGGGTCTTCCTGCAGAGATAGTGATCAACTCCTCTAAAGGAAAACAGATTCAGTCTCTAGATTATGAAGGGATTCCCTTCAGATGCAGAAGGTGCTTTAAAACTGGGCATCTGGCTGCTTATTGTGGATTGGGTAAAAAGAAAACTACGACTTCTTGGTGTAATGGTGCATCCGCTCAACACTACTTGGTGGAAAAGAAGCTTGTTTCGCCGAAATTTTTTTCTCAGGTGGTTGCGTATGTCCCTTCTCCTCCCCCTGCTGGTTTGGAGGGGGCTCCTGTGTGCTCTCCTATGATTTCTTCCCCTGTTGTTCCGCTTCCTAGTTTGGTGGGGGATGCAGTGTCTTTGGATTCCCCTGGTGTTGTAGGAGTAGTGGCTTCTATAGGCTATGCAGATGATCCTCCTATAGGTTCTGCTTGTATTTTGACTACCTCTATCGGTAGCTTGGTCTGCTCTGGTTTGGTTGATGAACCTATGCAGAGGCAGGAAGAGGCAGCTAGAGTTGAAGAGGGCTAGATAACTGTCAAAGGAAAAAAATTTAAGATGCCCTCCTCTTTTGATATGACTCTTTGTTCCCATCAAAAGGGTACTAAAGATAAACACTAGTTTTGGTTTTGTCTTTAGCGTGAGTTTGCATGAAGGTTGTTTCATGCTTTGTTTCATTTTGGTTGTGGGAGTCTGTTGTAAAACCTTCACTGAGATCTAGATCCGTTTTGTTTAAGAGGGCTTTTTTGAATATCTTTTGAGAAAAATTTGTACAGAGTTTCGGGGTTCCTTCAAAACCTGTATTTACCTTAATAAAAAACTACCATCTAATTTAATGTATAAACTCTAATCAATCCAATATAAGATCATATCAATTTATAAGTCAAATCTCATTATAAACATAACTATAATAAAAATCTAAATTAATAAAAGTCTTAATAAACAAATATTTAATAACAAAAATAAACAAATCAAATAATATCAATCTATGTTAAAACATTATTTAAATCATTATCTAAATACATCTAGAAAATTATCTACAAGAGGCAAAATCCAATCAAAGGAATATTAACTCCAATTGATAATATCTAGAAGGAAATCAAATCTAATTTTAAGAGATCTAATTTAATAAATCAATACATTTCGCATTATTTAAATACTAAGTTAAACACACACACACACACACACACACACACACACACACACACACACACACACACACACACACACAAACAAGTTTTAAAAACCTAACAATCCTTCTCAAATTTGTTTTCGTAGGCAATCGAGAAGAGGAAGCGGCGGCGACAGAATACAACACCGGAAGCCATGGAGGGAGCTATGGCCGTAAGCGGCAAGGGACAATAATGAGTGGCGGAGGAGAGGGAGGCGACTCTACTATGGGAATTGTGTGTGTATATTTTGTACCTGATATAAGAGACAACACGACAATAGATCATTACATTAGCTCAAAAAGGTTAGACAAGCATATAAAACCACCTAATATCGACCTATTGCCTTCTAACTAAGAAGAGTGTGATTAGTAACATAGTAGCCCTCAGATTATGCTACAATCAATGACAAATACGATATAGCATGAAGGATTTTAGTTTAAAAACAAGCCAAAAGATGAGAAACATGCATTTTAGCTCTAAGCATGAAGATAATAACAATGCAAAAGCATGAATTAAGAAGTGAAATATGAATCTAGGATTAATTCAACAGCATAACAATGCATTTTGTAATCTAAGATGAAGGCTTCTTTGCTCTAAAAAATGGCTTCTATTTATAGAAGAATGGGAGAGAGAGAGAGAGAGGGGAGACAAGGCACATTAATGAGTTGAGGGACTCATTAATGGTGGTGTAAGAACCATTAATGACTTAAGCATTCATGAGGCATGGAGGAGACATAGGCTTAAGACATTCTCATTAATAAGGCATTAATCAAAGCCTTAAAGAAGCAAGGGGAGGGTGTAAGAGGAAGGCTTGAGAAGGTGGACCTTAAGGAAGGAATCTTGAGATTCCTTGACTTTCTCAAGTGATTTGAGTTATTAAGCATTCCTTAATGGAATGTGACAACATTAGGAGTTGGGTTAGGGTAGAATTAGAATTAGGATTAGATTAGCAAGGGTGAATGGGTTGAGAAGGGTTAGAACCCAGGGTAGAAGTGGTTGAGATAGGTTAGGTTGGGGTTTAGGGGAATATTATTTAAATGAATTAAACTTATTTAATTCATTAAAAAATAAGAATTTTAATTATTTAAACTATAGAATTACTTTTTAATAATTAGGGGATTATAGCCATTTTAATTAAATTAAATAGGCTACGGAAATGGTTTATTTTGCAAGTGGGTGATTGATTTAGGGATTTATTTAATTCCTTTATAATTAAATGCTATAGTCATGTTTGAATTTGATATGATTTAATTGGTTTGGATTGATTTGAATCATATGGCTATAATAGTTAATATAATTCAGTGATAAAAATCACCTAGGACATTAAATTGACTTGAGGAATTATGCCAAGCAGTAACAGGGTCGTTTGGACATAACCGAGGGTATGATCATACTTTAGGGCAAATAGGGTCCAGAGATGTGTGTGTATATTTTGTACCTGATAAGAGAGACACAACATGACAATAGATCATTACATTAGCTCAAAAAGGTTAGACAAGCATGTAAAACCACCTAATATCGACCTATTGCCTTCTAACTAGGAAGAGTGTGATTAGTAACATAGTAGCCCTCAGATTATGCTACAATCAGTGACAAATACGACCTAGCATGAAGGATTTTAGTTTAAAAACAAGCCAAAAGATGAGAAACATGCATTTTAGCTCTAAGCATGAAGATAATAACAATGCAAAAGCATGAATTAAGAAGTGAAATATGAATCTAGGATTAATTCAACAACAATGCATTTTGTAATCTAAGATGAAGGCTTCTTTGCTCTAAAAAATGGCTTCTATTTATAGAAGAATGGGAGAGAGAGAGAGGGGAGACAAGGCACATTAATGAGTTGAGAGACTCATTAATGGTGGTGTAAGAACCATTAATGCCTTAAGCATTCATGAGACATGGAGGAGACATAGGCTTAAGACATTCTCATTAATAAGACATTAATGAAAGCCTTAAAGAAGCAAGGGGAGGGTGTAAGAGGAAGGCTTGAGAAGGTGGACCTTAAGATTCCTTGACTTTCTCAAGTGAGTTGAGTTACTAAGCATTCCTTAATGGAATGTGACAACATTAGGAGGTGGGTTAGGGTAGAATTAGGATTATGATTAGATTAGCAAGGGTGAATGGGTTGAGAAGGGTTAGAACCTAGGGTAGAAGTGGTTGAGATAGGTTAGGTTGGGGTTTAGGGGAATATTATTTAAATGAATTAAACTTATTTAATTCATTCAAAAATAGGAATTTTAATTATTTAAACAATAGAATTGCTTTTTAATAATTAGGAGACTATAGCCATTTTAATTAAATTAAATAGGCTAGGGAAATGGTTTATTTTGCAAGTGGGTAATTGACTTAGGGATTTATTTAATTCATTTATAATTAAATACTATAGCCATGTTTGAATTTGATATGATTTAATTGGTTTGAATTAATTTGAATCATATGGCTATAATAGTTAATATAATTCAGTGATAAAAACCACCTAGGACATTAAATGATTTGAGAAATTATGCCAAGCAGTAACAGGGTCGTTTGGACATAATCGAGGGTATGATCATATTTGGGGCAAATAGGGTTCATAGTTGGAACAAACCAAATTTAGGTGGTTACATTTGCCCCTCTTTGAATTGATGTGCGAGTAGCGCATTGATTCAAAAAAAGTTTTTTATTTTGACTTCAGAAAGATTGAGAATTCCGTTCTTCGTTATCGAACGAAATGTTGATGAGATCAGTTTCGCACTTGATCGAACCAAACTGATAGAATTGATCTTGACTTTGGTTGTCATCCAAAGATCAATAAAAGATTTTAAAGATATCAATTTTGAACTTGGTTGTCGTCCAAAGATTGATAACACTGATTCTGAACTTGGTTGTCGTTCGAAGAGCCAATATGAAGCTGCCAGGAGCTTAATAGGAATCTTTTAAAATGAGGAAACACAAGATATTCAGCTCCTGAGAACCAAAACTTTCTATCCAACAGTTCCGACTTTAGTCAAGGAAACTGTTATGCCCCTAGTTTGTTTGATAACAAAGTCATTTTTAATGCAGTTTCGAGCAAAAATTTGAATGATGATAGTGTGATCATGCCCCCTCGGGAACGAAATTGAAGGAAAAGAATAAATCCCTCAGTTGAAATGATGTATCACTTGCAAGAAGCGGTTAGGACAAGAAAGAATGGAGTAGAAGAAGTGGGAAAAGAAGGTGTGTTTAAAAAATAAACGCACGATTACCAAGTTAATTATGTGAAAATATGATTGATAAGACTGATAAAATGATGTTAAAACCAAGATATATGATAAAATGTGCAGTTTTGACCGATGTTTGGAACAAATGAAAGAAATTTGTAATTTTCAAAACCGTTGTAAAAATGACACTGTGCTGTTGAAAACATCGTAAGTACCTTTGATTTGGTTCTCGATTGATTAGAAATAGAACATAAATGAAGTTGTATTTGTCTGGGAGGAGTTTCAGAACTCCTAAATGACCTAAAGGACTCATATAAGCCTCCAAAATTACCATTTCACTATTCATTTTCACTTTCAGCCATAGAAATTCAGAGAGCTCTGCAGAGAAGATGGTAGTCCATGTGAGGAAGCACCGTTTCGAGATGAGCCGCCGACATCAGTGTCTAGCCGACTACCCACCGCCAGTAAGTGCTCGATAAACTACCCTGTGAATTTTGCAAATTTCAATTTCATGCATTTTTATGGTTTTTAGAGCTAGTTGAATTTAGGATCGCATCCGAGATTTTGGATCGCAACCTGCGAATCCAGTGTCGCATCCGGTTTTTCCCAAATTGCATCCGATTTTTTCGGATTCCTGCGTCGCATCCAGTATTTCCCGGGTCGCATCCAGTTTCATTATTTTTGTCTTGTTTTTAGTTGAAATCCATCAGCGCATCACATCCGGGGTGCTTAGGGTCGCATCCCGCATTTAGGATCGCATCCTGTATTTCGGGGATCGCATCCGGTAAACGCAATCACATCCTGTATTTCCAGGATCGCATCTGGTAGAAAACTTAGAATTTTAATGTGTTTGATTTGTTTGCGTCCTGCGAACTTGGAATTACTTAGCCGTTTAGGAATCTGCCCTTGTGTTGTAGATAAGATATTGATGTATAGCCATTTGTGTCTAAAACAGGTCTAGTTTGAGGTAGTCGCATTTCGTGACACTTACCTTGCATGTGTACTTGCATTGTCTGTACGTTTATTAGATGATGAGCAGACGACTATGATCCGATATGGATTGCGCTTGTTGATAGGTTTACCTGAGATCGAGGTAAACCATGGGTTGTTGACTGCTCTTGCTGAGAGATGGCATTTAAAGCACAACACCTTCCATGTACCGACGGGAGAGATCACTGTGACTCCGGAGGACGTCTGGAGGATACCGCGCGTGCCGATGGTCGGGCAGGAGGTATTTTTTGAGTCCAGAGCTGGCGTGGCTATTGGTGCGGTACACATATTTTTCCATGATGATACTATAGACCGAATATATCTTTCTTGGGACCATATGGTCGATCACTACGATCGATTATCTGTTTACTTAGCAGGTCTGGTAGGTGGCATCCTCATGCCAGATAGGGGCCAACACAGATTCATGGTCGACTGGGTGAGTATGATTGAGCAGATGGTCGTCCACCGTTGGCGATTTTCTTGGGGAGTTGTATATTAGCTCATATGTATAGAGCTCCATGAGATTGTATACCATTATACCCGCAGTATGACTGTGGGTATACTTATTCTTCAGATATGGGCCTGGGAGCACATCCCTGTTACATGGCCGATTGTAGATAGGCAGAGGGCACCTGAGTAGCCCTATGTATACATGTATGCAGGCCTTTTGCAGCAGCCCCATCTGGCAAGGTTGAGTATTGGCACCGATTATTTGATGATGACAGAGGTCGTTTGGCGACCATACTTAGATTGTGAGGTGTGGACCTCAGATGTCCAACAGGTGCCATATTTATGCCAGAGCCGATATCTCATTGGCCGGACCAGGTACATTATAGAGCGGTTCATCATCACCAGAGTATTGAGGCAGTATGGTCAGTGGCAGGGCAAGACAGAGGATATTGCAGTATATGCCCGGACCAGAGACAAGACACCTTTATGGGGGGCTCAGTTGAATTATGAGACTGCACACCAGGAGATCTGGGACATGGTTGCTGTAGACTAGGATCTCCGGCCAGATGTAGAGGACACAGGTGTATCAGATGGTTATGCTGTGGAGAGGCTTCAGTACCCCTTTCCTTGATTCACTGTTCCAGAGGAGGTTATTCCTCGTATAGAGGAGCCACTAGACTATGATCCGAATGATCGGCCAGTCAGGGGCAGAGGAGGTGCACAGAGAGACAGGGCTCTTGGTAGGCATGGAGGCCGTGATGGTGGCAGAGATGGCAGGCGTCCTCCTCCCGATGATGGCCATGATGGAGATGATAGAGGTGGGGGTGGAGAGGCTGTGGATACATGTGTAGCCAGCGACAGTGGAGAGGGTCGGCATACCCAATTCAGATTTGTAGCTCCTCGGCGATATACTGGTCCGCTCCTGACTAGGGACCAGTAGAGGCAGAGACAATAGGGGTCTCAGGATAGAGGACAGGAGCAGGATGCAGGTGGAGACGAAGATCCTCTGTCTAGATGCGAGCAGGAGAGAGAGCAGCTCCGAGCTAGGATCACAGCCTTGGAGGCTGGGGTCACTACTGCTGATGATTTATTGACAGACAGGGATCTACAACTAGAGAGACTGAGAGCAGAGAGGGACAGGCAGGGGGAGATGCTCAGAGCTGAGAGAGACACCCAGGCCCAGATAACAGTCCATCAGGGATAGAGGGATATATACTATTATGCCCTGTACCATGCAACAGTTCCAGAGGGTCAGAGAGCACCTTCCTTCTCTAGAGTGGCTGAGCAGTCAGAGGGGGCCATGCCTCCTCTAGCAGCTCCTTTTGTACCACCTCCTCCTCCTCCTCCTCTTGATCAGGGAGAGGGGGCGGGTCAGAGTTGATTTTTGCATCATTTGTATGACATGTATATCTTTTAAGATTATATTTGTATATCTGGATCTTGCTGAGATCCCCTCTTTTGTATATTTGGATCCTTCTGAGATCCATTTTTGTAGATGACATTCACACATGTATATCTAATTCATTTTGGCTCACTGATACACTTTATGCATACTGATACACTGATACTCTTTATATTTGATCTGTACCATGTTACAATGATATATATCTGATGCAGTTTCTTGGTCCTGACATATTTCATGAGTTCTTTTTGCTTTCATAGATGTGGTAAATGTCTTTTTGCACATGTGATAATATCTTGGTCTCGTGATGAGTTAGTTTTTTAGATGATAACATCATTTTATGATTGGATGCGATGAGTTATTATTGATATAAATATGTTTTAACTGATACTAATGTGAAAATGCAAATGTATGTTTCTTTTGATTTTTTCTTATGCAAAATAGATGTATAGATGCACTTAGGATGTAAAAAAATGCAATACATGGATGCTTTATTTTTTTTGTATTTTCCTGTTTCTGCTTTTCAATGAATGCAAAATGTATGCTATGGATATGCAACGATATTTGATATCAGTAATATGGATGATGTAATTAACTTGATTATTTAGAAGATAGAAATCATTTTTGAGCACAAAATTTCTTATGTTGTTATTTCATTTATAAATGTATCATGCAATCTCTAAATGCAGCTATATGCAGACTCTTAGGACTTTGTCACTATTTAGCAAATATTGCAACATTTTTATCATCATTGGGCGTTTTTCAAAACGGATACCATCGCACAGTACAACCATCACTAATACCTACTGATATTATGAAAGTATGAATACTATTTTTTTATTGAAATGTCGGAAATAGACTTAAGTATCAAGGCATAGAAGCCAGGACAACAAAATAGTCACTTTCCTTTTAATATACCAAATCCTGAAAGGCAAGATATTGGACCCGCAATGACCTTTGAAAATTTATATCCTTGGGTACATTATGATTCGTATACCTTAGTGAGAATCTGGATCAGAAAACAGACAAGGAAATTGTTACAACCTCACCGTAGTTTACACATAACGAAGATCGAGATATATGCGGCTATCCACCCATAATGGTAGCTCTTACCATAAACATTTAAGTTAGGTGAAATTTATAGGATCATTTGGAACAATCACCATACGCAGAAATTAAAGAAAACATTATGCCCCCTATCCTTGTGACTCTTTGTCTTCGCGCAGACATCATTGAGTAACTAAGAAGACATAATAAATCATCAATTGTGAATCAATCAAATAAAATTTATAATTACTTAGATGCCCCTAGTTGAAACATCACCAGGACATGAAAGAATCATAATCAAACCATTATCAGACTGTGTGTTTAAGATAATAGTTGTTCATTCAGATGTCAAACACATTAGAGATTCACCAATCAGAAAATCAGAATATAAGCAATATGGTGTTCCATGTCTGTGCCTTGATAGGATAATCCATTCTTGTTTGTGATCCAATATAGCCTTGTAGGAACTCCGTTAATGTAAATGTCGTGTCTGGACATGTGATGCTTGAAAAGACACCCTTGTTTTGAAAAGTGACATTGTTTTGCATGTATCAAGAAACATTATGTCCGTGAGGCAAACCAGCCTAGAAAAACCTAACAACCGCAACTGACTATGCCAACAAAGATGCCCTTAGTGCAGAATGACTTATTCCTAAGACGTAAAGATAGACAAATCCCAAGCAAGGATAAGATAGTCATGTAGGAAGATGAAGTCAGCGTACGAGCACAGACAAAAGTATGAAGGCCTAGTATCATTAGTGCATTGATAGATGGAGCACAGAACATAAGTGACGCTTGATTGCCAGGTTTTCACCACTTGGCAAGATCTTTTTCTTTCTCTTTTTTGCTACCAAGATGCCTGTTTTACCAGGTGCTCATCAAGGCACTTTTTTTCATTTTCAAATTTTTTTGCTATTTTTGCTTTTTTGAATGTTTTTGTAGTATCAAGGCGCCTGTTTACCAGGTTTTCACCAAGGATACCCTTTTTGAAGGACTTTTTCCACTGTTTTTGAATTTCTTCAGGATCGATGTTCTGAATGTTTTTGGTATTTTGTAAGAAATTTTTGCTGTACAAGCTCTGCTAGCCGAACATCAAGCGTAGAACCGCTTCAAATGTAGAGTGTTGATAGGATTTGGAAGAACATCTCCCTCAGGTGTAGCTAATTGATAAGCTCCAGTCTCAAAAGTAGCAGTGATAACATAAATTCCTAACCAGTTAGGTTCAAAATTTCCTTTCTGCTCCCTGTTAGGTTGGTTCTTAGGATTCTCTTTCAGGACAAGGTCTCCCACCTCAAACTTGCGTGGTTTGACCTTCTTGTTGTAACCTTTGGACATTCTTGCTTGATACACCTTGAGGTGATCAAATGCTTGTTGTCTTCGCTCATCTAGTAGGTTTAGAGAATTTACTCGATCAATGTGGTACTATTCATCAGTAACAAGGCCTTGTAGAGATGTCCGCAAAGATGAGATTTCAACCTCAATAGGTAGTACTACTTCAGTGCCATATACTAGAGCAAATGGCGTGGCTCCAGTTGGTGTTCTGATGCTTGTTCTGTAGGCCCATAGTGCCAGATTTAGTTGTAGATGCCAGTCTCTGCCAGACTTGCTCACAGTTCGGTGTAGGATCTTGAGAATATTCTTATTTGATGCCTCATCCTGTCCATTACCTTGAGGATAATAGATTGAGGAGCAATGTTGAGTGATACAGAACTGTTCACAAAGGTCATCAATGTCTTGATTTTTAAATTGGCTCCCATGGTCTGTCACAATTGAAAAGGGTATCCCATATCTACAAATAATGTAGTTCAGAATGAACATAGCCACCTATTTGCCAGTGGCTTTGATTAGCGACACGACTTCGACCCACTTCGTGAAATACTCAGTGGCCGTAATGATAAACTTGTGTCCATTTGAGGAGTTGGGATATATTTGTCCAACCAAGTCAAAGGCCCATTGCTGAAATGGCCAATGTGTTATGAAAGGTATAAGTTCTCTGACAGGAGCATGGATAAGGTTTCCATGTGTTTGGCATTTAAGACATGCTTTTGAAAATTGGATAGTATCTTTCTCCATAGTAGGCCAATAATAGCCTACTCTGAGTAGTTTCTTGGCTAATGAAAAGCCGTTCAAGTGTGATCCACATACACCTTCGTGGACATCTTTTAATGCTAGATCAGACTCTTCGAGTTCTAAACACTGAAGAAGTGTACCGTCGAGACCGCGTCGATATAGGTTGTTAGTTATGAGTACGTAACGCGATGCTATCCTAATCAGGGATCTTTTCTCATTTCTGGATAGATTGGCGGGAATGGTTTGGTTGAAAAGATAAGCAATGATACTGGCATATCGAGAGTTATCTAGGGTAGTCAAGGTACTTATTACCTGGTATTCAGGGGTATCAAAGGCAGGATAGGATATTTCTTCCACAAGAAGTCATAGCAGAATTGATGCTCCTCCAGTTGTAACATAGATGCCAAGGTAGCCATAGCATCCACAGCCTTGTTCTCTGATCTTGGTATTTGCTGGAAGGTGATGAAGACAAAGTACTTCTTCAAATCATCAACTATTTTCTTGTAGGGCATCAACTTTTCATCTTTTGTTTGATACTCCCCATTGACTTGATTGATAATTAGTTGGGAGTCACCATACACGTGTAACTCTATGATCTTCCATTCCATAGCTAGCTTGAGGCCATTG
>MU225727.1:608274-649332 GCA_018584345.1 Thuja plicata
ACTATATCCTGCTTTATGTTTTCAACTTGGAGTTGAACTTTTGATTCATGATTTGTATTGTAACAGAGATGATCCTCTGATTTTTATCTCATTTTTTAGTTTGGAAGTTGGTGCTTCTTATATTTTTAAAGTTGGTGCTTCAGGTGTAAGGGATTGGTGTTCCTTGAAATAGGTGTTGGTGCTTCCCAAAGTTGTAGCTCTAAAAGATTTTTCCAAGAGGCCAATAAAATTTCAGATTCAAAGTGGTTTTTATCCCTAAGGGGTTTTCCACTATAAATATTGTGTAATGTGTTCTTATTGCATTTCTTGTTCCTATTTCATAACTTCATATTATATTTGTAAAAGTGAAAAGATTGAAAAGTTAAAAAGAACAAGTTTCAAGTAACCACTGATTCACCCCCCCTCTCAGTGGTGTTTGTATTCCAACAACTAAATTATGCACCACTGCTACGAGCTCAAGATCACAGGATGGGTAGTTGATCTTGTGAGTATTTAGTTTCATAGACTTGTAGGCTATAGCTTGCCCACCTTGCATAAGAACAACTCCTAAACCATCCAAAGAAGCATCTGCACAAACCACAAAGTTTGCTGAAGGCTCTAGCACAGCTAGAATGGGTGCATTGGTAAGTGCTCTCTTGAGCTCTTGAAAAGCTCCATCACACTTCTAAGTCCACTCAAATCTCTTTCCCTTTCACTGAAGAGAAGTAATGGGGTGTGATACCTGAGAGAAACCCTCAACAAACTGTGTGTAGTAACCAAATAATCCCATGAAACTCCTAACCTCGGTCACAAAGGTAGGTGCTGGTCAATCCTTAATGACATCAATCTTTGATGGGTCTATTGAGATCCCATCACCTGAAATAACATGACCTAGATACTTGACCTCTACTCTGAAGAGAGAACACTTCGACAAGCTGCCATACAATTGATTGTCCCTAAGACAATGCAAGATTTGCCTCAAGTTTTCCTCATTCTCTTTCTCATCTTTGGAATATATCAAGATGTCATCGAGAAACACAACAAAAAACTTGTCAAGGAAGGTGCGAAATACTTCGTTCATAAGGCTCATGAACACAACTTAAGCATTCTGAATTAGATGACGGTGAATTCATAGTGACCATATCTAGTGCGAAATGCGGTCTTGTGAATATCACTATCCATGATCCTCAATTGATGGTAACCCGATTTGAGGTAAATATTTGAGAATAATCGGGCACCTTGCAACTGATCAAACAGGTCATCGATCTTAGGGAGTGGATACTGATTCTTGATGGTTACTTTGTTCAACTATCGGTAATCCATGCACAACTTAAGCGATCCATCTTTCTTCTTCATGAAGATAACTGGCGTACCCCAAGGAGAAAAACTCAGACGAATGTGTCCTTTCTCTAACAGTTCGTCAAGTTGTATCTTGAGCTTATTAAGATCATTAGTGGTCATCCTATAAGGTGCTCTGGAAACTAGTTCTGCTCCTAGTACAAGATCTATGTGAAGGTCAATAGCTCTATGAGGAGGCATACTAGATAGCTCTAACAGAAACACATCTGCAAATTTCTAAAGAATGGGGAAGTCATTAATAGAAGTTTCCTTCTCTGCCTCTTCTTCCCTATCACTGATGGTGATAGCGTACAATTGACATCCCTTTCGCATGCACAGATTAAGTTGCATAGAAAAAATCACACGGAGGGATAGAGGCCTACGGATTCTAGTAATCATTGTATATGTGCCATCATCATCCAAACATTCGATATTCTTCTTGCGACAATCTAGCTTGGCTCTGTGGGCACTTAGCCAATCCATGCCAAGAACTAGACCGTAAGATCCAAGGGGAGTAACTCTAAGATCTTCTATGGTGGTCATACCGTCAATCTGGATCGGACAATCTCTAACCATCGAGGTCACGGAAACTCTAGCTCCTGAAGCTAACTCTACTTCCCATCTAACCTCTTGTCTAGCTACCACTAGCCTGCAACGTTCCACAACCAATAGAGAAACAAAGGATTTAGTAGCTCTTGTACCAAATAGAATAGTAAAGTCACTACTTCTGATCTGACTTGAGGCCTCAATAACGGTAGGCTGGTGCTCTGCCTAGTGGTTATCCATAGCTGCAAAAACTATGTGGGACTTTTTGCTATCCTCAAATGTCGGTTCTGATACCGCTGCACACTGATTACCACCCTGGGGATACTCTCTAGCTATGTGCCCCATGGAACCACAAGTGTAACATGGTCCATGTGACTGAACCTGAATACCAGGAGGTCTGGAGTACTGAGACCCTGCGGGCCTAGAAGACCCGTTATAACCACCCCTAGTAGACTACTGAGTCCATTCTGGAGGAGTGTAAGGTGCCTATGGTCTTTGGTCCTTCCTAGGACCCTGTGACTGCCACTGCTTTGGCTTAGATCCTTGCTAGACTTGTGGTTGTCTCTGCCGCTGGCTCTACTGAGACTGTTGTGGTTGCTGCTATTATGGGGTCTTGAATGACCCTAAAGAGTTCCCCTGGTTCCCTTTCCATGGGGCTTTCTTGTATCTTGAGGCCTAGAATGTGGGATTATGGTTCTGAGACCTATCCCTAGTGTCCTATGGTCCCCTGACTATCTCTTCAACCACTAATGCCCTGTCCATTGTGAAGCTCAAGTTCCCTGAAGGTACCATGAGTACCCTATCTGAAATCATAGTATTTAATTCCTTGATAAACGTGTTTACCTGCAGCTTCTCATCCCCCATGTATTCCACATAAGGTAGGAGATTGATAAACTTTCCCTCCTATTGGGATACTATAAGTCCCTGTTGTTAGAGATCATGAAACTCATTAATGCAGTGCTACCTGAACGTCTCTGAGACATATCTCCCTTTGAAAAGCTTGAGAAAACCTTCCCAAGTAAGGGTATTAATGTCTATGTGTCCCTTGGACTCCTCGTGCCTCCACCAAGTGGATGCTTGGTCTTTAAATAGGAGAATCGCAAAATGTGCTCTAAGGTTTCTACCATAGTTATGCAACCTGAAACACCTCTCAAGGCTTAAAAGCCAAGCCTTTGCACCTGCTCCATCTGCTTCTCCTAAGAATGGAGGTGGTCTGAGCCTAATCAACTCTATGATCTGACTCCCAATATCAGGTGCCATATCAAACCTTTGGGCCTCCATCCTAGGAATGATCCATGGTCCTCCAATGGACCCTACTTCTTGCTCAAAATGATTCTCCCCAATTCTAGGAGGTGGGCTCCTACTCCTCTCTCTAGCAGAGGACCCACATCCTTCTAAGTTCTGTTGCACATTCTGTTCTATAATTGGTGGCATGTAGTCTAGTATAAGCTCGACCAAGTTCTGAGTGGATAGAAGTAGTGCAACATTAGGATCAGGAGGTGGTTCAGAAGGTGGATTCTCATTTCCCCCGTGATCCTCTACCTCGGGTCGTACCTCCTCGCGAGCTGCGGGAGTACGTTTCTGACCACGTCCCTATCTATGGGCCTGGCGAGCGACAAGAGGAATCCTACACATACAAGGCAAAGTTAGTGACAACACAGTGGGTTAGGTTCCCAATATTTCTAAACATGGGTCTGATACCAAAATGTCATGCCCAAAACTTGGGCAAAAATACACATTCAAATTTTTTTTATAAACACGCTAAAGGATGGCTAGACTACCTCAAAGGTAACACTTGCATGCAAAATGAAGCAGAAGAAAAAAATAGTAACCGGAAAGGTCATATGAGGTAGGATAGCTCTCGAAACTATCCTATATGGATCCTTAAGCTACACGCTTTGATTGACCCACAAATCGAGATAGTTGACTAAAAGTCAGACCGAGTTGACCAAAAAGTCAACCATACTTGATAAGCGTGAAAAAGATGTTACTAGGGTCCGCTAAGCCCTAAGGAAGGCTCATGAACAAAAATTGAGATGGTTGACCAAAAGTCAACCAAAGTTGACCAAAAAGTCATCTGTCTCCAAAAGGCGTGGAACTGAATTCCTAGGGTCCAGTGGGTAAGGGAACACTTGGTACAAAAATTGAGACAAACGAACCGAGTTTGACCACGGTTGACCAAAAGTCAACCGTGCATGATGTCGGTCAACATTAACGATACTACCCTAATAAAAAGGAAAACGTAAAAATAAGGGGTAGTCTATACCCGATAATCGATAATTATGCCAAAAGACTTATTAATCTAAGACGATAAAGTTAATTTAATAAGTTACGTTCTGAACACGTGAAATAATATAAAATTTAACCAATTAATACTTTAAAAATAACATATTAACTTCCATCTAATTTAATGTATAAACTCTAATCAATCCAATATAAGATAATATCTATTTATAAGTCAAATCTCATTATAAACATAACTATAATAAAAATCTAAATTAAAAGTCTTAATAAATAAATATTTAATAACAAAAATAAACAAATCAAATAATCTTAATTTATGTTAAAACATTATTTAAAACATTATCTAAATACATCTAGAAAATTATCTACAAGAGGCAAAATCCAATCAAATGAATATTAACTCCAATCTGATAACAACTAGAAGGAAATCAAATCTAGTTTTAAGAGATCTAATTTAATAAATCAATACATTTATCGTTATTTCAATACTTGTTTTTTTATAAATATAAACAAGTTTTAAAAACTTAAAAACCTAACAATCCTTATCAAATTTGTTTTCGCAGACAATGGAGAAGAGGAAGTAGCGGCGACGGAATACGACATCGGAAGCCATAGAGGGAGCTGTGGCCGTAAGTGGCAAGGGACAATAATGAGTTGCGGAGGAGAGGGAGGCGGCTCCACTGTGGGAACAGTGGGCTGCGCGGCCTCCGGCCGCACTTCCCACTGTTAACATAGTGGGCCGCACGACCCTTGGCCGACGCCCATCGCCCCAGCGTATGTCGCCCAGCAGGGAAGCCCACGCGGCAGCCCCTCGCCGGGCATGGGGTAGGGCTTCGACCCTCCCCACCCGCGGGGGTAAAAAAGTTTGTTTCAAAATAAATAATTTTTGATGCGTTTCATATTTTTGGTTTAAATTTAAACAACGTTTATTAAAAATGTTTGATAAAAAAACATTTAGATATTAGTTCAAGTGACATATATATATTATTTTAACGTCTAAAAAGATAATTAATTTACTGGTGAACATTTAGGTCCGAGACAAAACAAGGGCTATTTAGAGCCTTCTTTTTTAATTTTTATTGCATAATTAGGATCCATATTTTATTCTAAACACATTGGTGGAATAATTTTTTTATTTTAGGCAATTTAATATTTTGGTAAAATTTAAAAAAAAAGGTTGTGTTAAAATTTAATTCTCATTAATACATATTTTGAAGTGTTATCTAATCTTCAAAAGGATTTGTTTGAGTTTAATCTAACATGGTTCTTTGATTAAAATGCATTTTCTAAACTTAAAACAATATAACCTTATTTATCCTACTAAGGACTTCCAAGACTAAGAAGAAAATTTAGAATTTACATATCCATATATTAACCATACAATCACTAACTAGGATCCAATTGTTTGCTTCGATCAATTCAATACCCTTAATGACTTATTAATGGAAATCTAGTAAACACACAAATTATAAGATCTTAATCTCTTTCCCATTTCGTGTATAAAATATGTTACAATTTCGTAGAATCTCCATCTTACAATATGGAATAAATGATGACATTATTTTGCCATTAGTACACTTAGTGAAAAACATTGACAGAGATCACCGGCAAACTAAAGCATTACCGCCAGACATCGAGCATCACCGACAGATTACAAACATTACCGGCGAACAACAAGCATACCTGACAGAACACAGAGGTAATGAAAAATGCTAAGTATAAAAGTGACAAGCATCATCGGCGACCAAAAGCATCACTGGCGACACAATTTTTAGAACTAACCCGACAGGATCAGAAAAGGCATACCCGACGACAAGTTCAAGAAAGGAACACCGACGACCAAGAAAATCGACCGTCAGAACCGACAGACAGATAAAGAACCCGCAAATTTTGGATTTGATTTTTACACGACGGAGAAAGCAATGTAATTCTATTTATAGAGTTTTATTCTGTTTTAAATCATAATTTGACGGTCATGCAAGCTTTATGTAAATGCTTTAAAGCATCCTAACGGATCTAAAACATATCTAACTAAAGATCAAGGTCAAGTTGTAAACCTTGGATCTAGAGTTAACTTGCAATGCATGAATCAAGAACTAAGTATAAATTAGTATAAATAGATGTTCAAACTCAATTATGAGTACATGAATTCATTATTATTGATAGCCACGAAGAGCATCTAAGGAGAAAAAATGCAGAATTCATGCAAAGGTTAGAAACATAATTCATTAGTTGTCAATAACACACAGAGGCTATCGACGAGCAGATAAAGGTATTATTTAATCATGGAAGGATGATTACAAATATGTATGAAGCTTTATAGGATCTGTTATCAGCAATTGAAGATTGCATTTATCATCTGATCAAAGACTTATGTAGTTGCATTCTAACAAGTGCATCACATCTAAAATCGTTTTGTAGAAGGTGGACTTAACTGTTCTTTCCAAATCTCTTAACAGAGTGCACACTTAACAGTGTTGCAAAAGCTTCAAACAAAGTAGATCTTAATAGGTCTCCACTGTAATACTCCTAACAGGGTAGGTCATCAGAAGTGACCAATTGTAAGCCTTAACTGACCCCTTCTTATTTGCAGATAGTGAAGTTTTGTGGGTAACAATCCCCACCGCAGTTTTTACTTCCTTAACAGGAGTTTTTTGCAATATCATATCTTGTGTCATGTGTTATCTAATTTCATGAATGTTTCTATTATTGTTACATATCAACAAAATGTATGAAATGATTTCATATGCATAAAGAAAGATGAATAGAAAGATAAGTTAAAATTACAAACTGATGACTAAGGGTTAATGGGCTAACCAAGAAAAGTTTTAAAGGTATTGATTCACCCCTCCCCTCTCAGTACATTATCTCAATATAATTTCAACAATTGGTATCAGAGCTGAGTCTCTCTCTTGAAAATATTAAAGACATGAGAGAAAAGATCAGAGCAATGGATAAGTTCAGACTGGATATGACTATTGAGAATGAGCAGTTACAAATACAAATAAACTATGAGCAATACAAGGAGGTGAAGATAAAACTGAGAAAACTTCTTGATGAAAGACATATTATGGCAACCAGGCTGAAGGAGAAAGACTACAAAGAAATGGAAATACAAGAGTACTTTGAAACATCAAAATCATCATTGAGCAAAGCTTCAGACGTATCAGTTGAAGAAATTACAAGTATGCAAGAGATCAATCTACATCTGACAAATCAAATCAAGATGCTGCAAATTGGTCAAGAGACTCAAATGGTAAAAATGATTGATGTCATGAATGATGCAAGAAGAGATAAAAATGAAAGAACACTAGCCATTGATGATAGGAGGAAAATTACAAAGAAGCTACAAGAGAAAGAATCAGAGATTCAAAGACTCACTGAGCATCACCATGAGGTCACCAACCAGATTATTCTTATGAGTCAAGAAGTAAATGGATTAAATACAAAACTCATTGAAAGAATACAGACCATTGGTGAACTAAGGGAAGAGAATGAAAAATTGAAGCATGAAATCAAAGTCTAGAATCAACACAATGAATTGATCAAAAAGGCTGAGGATAGCTACAAAAGGATGGATGATTTTCTTGATGGACAAAGAAGAGTCAACAACTACACAGGATTAGGGTATAATGAGAATGGAGAATCCTCTAATCAATCTGATAAGAGGAATGCTTTCACAACCCCAAGATCCAAGAAGCTGTCATGCAATCACTGTGGAAAACCAAGCCACACCTCAAATATCTGCAGAAGGAAACTGAAAGGTGTTTCTCAAGCATAATCTACTTTTATTGGTAATTGTTATAAATGTCAAAAGAAAGGACACAAGGCACATGAGTGCAGATCCAAAGTGATAAATCCAAAAAGAAAAAATTACATGGACAAATACTGTCCTACATGAAAGATGAATGGGCATACACACAAGGAATGCTGGAAAAAGTATAACAAGGCATGGAATCCAAAGAAAAATGATGAAAGCTACAAACCAGGAAGAGTAGGTAACTCATATGTTTGGGACTATAACACATGGGTAAATTGCACAGCATGTGGAAGGTATGGTCATATTGCTGCCAACTGTATGAGAAAATGGACCAGAAGGTCAAGAGGATGGTCCAATCTAGGTATGGTGTGTTTACATTGTCATAAGGTTGGACATGTGATAAAAGATTGCAAAGACCGACTGACAGATACAAATACACATCCCAATAGAAATACCATTGATGACATCAAAAGAATGAGAAACAAGATGTGGGTAAAAGCCACAAACACTGAAGGTGCTGGTACAAGCAATGCAAGTGGTGACACCCCATCCACTGGATCCGGTGACATCACTACATCTAACTAGATTGCACAAGTATGGAACTGCATTATCACAAGTTTTACTATGCATCGGTTCCATTACACATAGTTCATATTGTTATATAGGCATAAATAAAGATGCAATATATTGTTACTTGCTAATCTATTGTAAAGAAACCATCGGTTATTGGGTACAATCTGCATCAGTGAACACACACATAAAAGATATGCAATACTTACCGGAATGTATCAGTCATTACACAATCTGAGTGTAACCCGACGAGTATCGGTGTACACTGAATCTACAAAAGCTGTTGTCGCAACATCACCGACGATCATCAGTGAATTCTCAAAAATCGCTAAGCTACCCCGATGATTTGCACAGACACCGGAGGTATTGTGAATGCATTTACCGATGAATGCATTCTTCATAAACTGACGAGTTGGTAAGAATTGCTGATAACTTAGGGCACCAAAAAGGTATAAAAACCCGATAGGTAAGCTCATTTTCGCACCTGTGATTTTCGAGCAGAGCAGAGAGATTTTAGTGCAGTTTGAGAAGCGACCCAGCAGAAGGAATTCACTAAGCATTTAGATTCAAAGGAGATCATAGACATTTAGTAGGTTCATCCACTCACCGATAGCACTATCTTTAATTTATGGAAAAGCCCTAAATTTCAAAAATGATGGCATCGACATCTAGGGTAGAGAAACTTAATGATGACAAGAAGAAACCATTCAAACTTGTTAGTAGAGGGGCATGTGCTAAAACCAAATTTAAGTTATATCTTGAGATAGCCTCTCAACCAGACGATTCTAGAGCATTCTCCCAAATCCCAGCTAGGGTTTTATTGGTTGAGGACGTTAGGTCCTACATTCATTGCAAGATCTCAGAGATAGGAGATCTAGACCTTGATAACGCCTATAGGGCACTTTGTGATGATACTGGAAAGCTCAAAGAAGAGCACAAACACTTGGAGGTAAAAGGACTCACAAATGCACTTCATTTTCCTAGGGTTTTCAAAATAGAGTGGATCAAAATTGTTCTAAGCAGAGTCCACGACATGAACTCTCTATGGCTAAACAAACCAAAGGCTATAACAAAGGATGTTATACATGCCGTGACTGGTTATCCAACAACTAACAAACCTCAGGCTCACAAACATCCATCTCTTGCAGAAGTGGAAAGGTTAACCGGTGCAAAATTAGACAAGAGGGCACTGAAAATAAAAACTATTACCGACGTAGAGCTGAAGTTTGGAGCATGTGTAGTTGGATATAAGATATTCCAAGCTAGCAGAATGACTAGTATTTATAGCATTGCAATGAGCGTAGCATATAAGATCATCAAAAAAGGGAAGAAGATGGATCTGGCAGAGATCCTATTACATCAATTTGAGGAGAACATGTGCACAATAAGGTCTTCATGGACAAACACATGTAAGTTTGTTTCCCTCATAATGTGTATATTCTTCTACTTCGAAGAGTACTTTACTTCAATAAGAAAAGTAGCATGGGGCACAAGTAGACCAATTACCATGCAGATAAGTTAATTTATTGAATCACTTGGTACAAATTTTGACAATGTAATGCATGAGTATTTTAAGACAATTAAGGAAATGCTACAAGCTAGGAGTAGAATTCCTGAAAGTTTGATAGAGGAATACAGAGAAGATATTTGTTTTATGGTGGATACAGATTTCACCTACATTCAAGCTGTAGTTCCTAGGAAATCATGGCTTTCCAAGCTTGACTACGAAATTAAAACAGGGTTAGCAACAGAAGGCATTAAGGCATTGTTAAATGAACCCACTGACAACAAACAACTGAGTTTTGGTACCTATGAGGAAGCCAAACAAAAGATTAAGTCAACTCTTGTTGTCAAGAAGGTTGTAAAGCAGTCTAAGAGAATGGTAAAGAACCTGAAGAACTTAAAAATATCCTCTGATGGAGAAGATGAAGAAGAAGGTAAGGAGGAATAATAGAGTAAGGAGGAAGACACCGAGGGACAGCTTCCCATCAGAAATACAACAAAGACAAATGAATCAGAGGAAGAGAAGTATGATTCACCACCTCCTCCTCTAGCTAAAAAGTCTAGAACAAGAAGCCAGACAGCACAGGATGCTAGTCCTTCACCCATGGTAAAAGGGAAGGTGTACAAGAGGAAACCTGCACCTCAAAAGGCTAAACAACCAGCTAGGGCACCTGCAAAGAGAAGAAAATATGTTCAGACTGATGAAGAACTAGAAGATTCAGCAATGGATGAACCTGACATTGTCAGACTAGCAAAAGAAAAAGAAAAGGTTACATCACCATCTGATAACATTGATGACATATGTAAGTACATTTCTAAAGCTGCACCTGTTAGACATCCAAAAATTAGGAAATGGTTACAATGGGATACAGTAGAACAAAATAAGATAGAAGATGCACTGATTGTAAAAATGTGCAGACATTGTTATGTCCCACTGCACTTCACTTCACAAGATGTTCCACAAGAACTATTAGATAAAATATCTTCTAGATTCACTTATGTACTCCATGAGGAGAAGAGGGTAAGAGAAAGAGTACTAATCTCTCTTATGCCTCCTGAATCAAAAAGAGAGGAAATCAATGAAGTCATGGAGAAATATACAAAGAAATTCTCACCTAAAATGAGAGCTTACAAATTTCTTCAAGAGAAACTCATTGAGCTGGAAGAAGACACTCACAAAATATGGAGTGAGATACTAAATCTTGATGAAGAGAGTAGTACTGAAAAGGAACCTATTATCAAAATAGGTAACTCAATAGTTGAGTTAGAGAATGAAGAAGTACAGATCATAGGCCAGAAACAAACATATATTATAGATGAGGATTGGTCAAAAGATGGCCAACATGATCAAGTACCAGCAAGCCCCATCCACATAAACTTGGAGGATGAAGAAGTTACCAAAGAAGAACTGTCAATAAAAGGTAACTTAGATGTGGATATGAATGATGATTCATGGTTAGACAACATTGTTGACACCATAACAGGAAAATACCCTGAAGCAGAGATCCAAAAAGATGAAGACATCAATGCTACAAGGGATAATACCGACAGACAGGACAAAGCTATTGACACTGCAACTGTTAATACGCCTACAAATATGAATATATTAATAGATGCTATTGATATACAGTCGAGCCAGGATAAATCATATAAGAAAGATGATGATATACCTAAGGATGTGGGTACAGATGAAAACCAAGGTGCATCCAACATTCCTAAGGATACCGATATTGAAACAAAGGATGCAACCGATGAGCAGAAAGATGTATCAAAAGAACAACAGCAAGAGGCAGATAAAATAATAGAGGATACATCAAAAAATGTTGAAGAGCAAGACAAGAGTGAGGAAGTTAAGAGAAATGAGGAAATGAAACAAAAAGAAGATTCATCTGTTGAAACACCCAAGGTACGTGAGGAGACGTCTTCACCAATCCATCCGGTGAACACTGAATAGGTACAAAAGGATGCCTCATCCTCTCTACACTCACTGACAAAATCAACTCAATCACAAGCCTTACAAATGGTGGTACATCAATCTACCACCCAACCAAAGAAGAAGAAGAAGAAAATAGTAAAGAAGGACATATTGGCTGTAACACTTGATGAGGTCATTGAAGTTCCAAACTTAGACATTACCACTTTGGAAAGTGACAAACTTCAGGAGTTTGGAGTGCTCTGTCAGAGGAAATCCATACAGAAAAAGATGATACAAGAACACAGAGAAAACATGGCACTTGACAAGGCTAAAGAGATACTCCACCGACTGGTTCCTGAAGTGAAAATTGACGAAAATACTTCAGTTAAGGAACAAATTGTTGTTCTTACCGATGCTATTACAGAGCAAGGGATAGAGGTTGACCAAGCAATGGAAGAGCAAGCAGAGAAGAAATATCAATTCAAGTTAATTGATAAAATCAGCCAAGAAGTGGCATTGAACAAGGTAAAGCTCTCAGAACTCACTGATGAATTGGAGCCAATGATTGCTGAAGCAATCACCTTCGTTCAAAAGATGTGCACACTTGAGAAATTTGCAGAAGAGAACAGTGACAAACTTGCAAAAATTGACTCAAATGTCACAAAGAGTGCACAAAGCCTAACCTCACATGTCGACAGCATAAAGGCACATCATGACGCGGTCATTGAGGCAAATAGGCTAAGGCAAGAAATAGGGGATGCTGAGACTCAATTCAGAGCTGAGATCACTGAACTACAAGAACATATTCTACGAAATCTTACTATTCTGCAGCAACATATTTCTGATGCTAAAAATCTGATAGCAACCCCAGAGATGTATGTAGTAGACAACATCTATGACATACATGTATGAATTTCACTGGAGCACATGGCTCTGGAAATGCTGAAGGAAAAATGGGAAAATATGATGGAGGAAATCAAGTCCTCACATTCCCACCTTTTTGAAAAGCTATAAGTACCTTTTCCTTTAGAATCAAAAAAGGAGGAAAAGAAATGTATATAGTTATGTACATTATATATATTAGATGAAAAAAAAAGGAAAAGAAAATACATAAGGATATGTATATATACTTACACTTATAGCATATACATAGGGGGAGTCATTCAAATGACTAAGGAAGAAGTATACACAGGTGTACATACTAATACATTCAGTATGTTACACATATCATGTTTTTGATACTAATGTCAAAGGGGGAGATTGATGACATTAATTTTGCCATTAGTACACTAATTGAAAATAATTTTTTGATATTCCAACAATACAATATTTGTTTGTAGAAGTCAGACGACTTTATCTTTAATTTGGGACCTCGGGAATGGATGGCTACCTCGCTGACATATTGCATCGAATAATTATTTTTTATCGGGAACTGAAAACTAACATCTCTTATATTTGTATTGTGTGGGCGATGAGAACTGAAAGAACAACTATTAGATAAATATAAATGATCTTCAAAAACTGCTAAAGATCGTTCATAGTTATCAAACAACTTTCTGTTGGAACTTGTTTTTCTATAGTTGAAAATAATTTTTTGATATTCCAACAATACAAGATTTGTTTCTAGAAGTCAGATGTGTTAGAGTAATCTTTAGTAATTACTCTTGAGTGCTTAAGTTAGACTTAGGAAAGTTTCCTTTTCTGAGTTAGTTTCCCTTTTAGGGTTTTGGTATCCTTTATAAGGATTGACCGGCTTTCATTTCAGAAGCAGATTGTATTATTTTTATCATTGTGTTAATAGAAGATAATTTCTTTCACAATGGGTTTGCAGTCTCTGGCCTATCGGCCGCCATAGCTTTCTGGATCCTTCTCTCTTCTGTCTATTTCATTCTGTTTGTAATAGCTATGCATGCAGGTGTTCTTGGGTAGATTGATGTTCATCAATCTCTACATGGTATCAGAGCTCTCCTGCATCCGGTTGTTCATTCTCTGTTGAAGCAGCGAGGGTTTGAAGCTTTCAGAAGCTTTTTTGACATTTGTCTCTGGTTCTGGGGGGTCTTTATTTTTTGGAGCTGTTTGAGCCGAAAAGGACTCCACCATTGCGTCCAGAAGGCCCGGGAGAGTCGAAATCATATAAAATTTTGACCATTTTGGGCACCGGGGCTTTGGGAAAATTTTCTTGCCCTCCCAAGGGCCGTATGGATGAGAAAATTCAAAAAAATTATTAAAAAAATCATTTTTTAATGATTTTTCGCTTATGTTAAAAGCGCAGCCTTTGCTGTTTAAAATCACGCCACTGCGCCGCTTAAGCGCCTCCCCCGCGCCGCCCTTTCATTCTGCCGGCCGCCGCTGCTGGCTCTCCGGCCCCGCCGCTGCACAGCGGCCCCTGCCGCCGCCCCCGAGCTCTGCCGGCAACCCGCGGCCCCTCCGCCGCTCCGCAGAGCCCCAACGGCACCCGCGCCACCTCAGCGGTGCCCCCGCCTTCGTGCTCTGCTCCGCCCCGGGTGGCGGCCGCTCTGCCAGCCCATGCGGGCTTATCTCCCAAACCGCACGGTCATATGCCGCCGCCAGCCCCCGCGGGCCCTAATGCTTATGCGGACGGTCATATGCGCTCATTTTTTAGCCCCTGGGGGCCATTTGCACCTTCTTGTAAGCCTTTTAAGGCATTTTGGGGGTACCTAGCTTTTTTCTCTCTATAGGGAGCATACGGGGGTATTTTTCTGACTTCTATATACCGTCGGAAAGCTCTTTCCGAGAAATTTCCGATGGTAGAGGTTAGGGTTTTTGGTTCCACCATTTCAATAGATTTTTTTGCTGTTAAAGTCCGATGTCCTGTTTTACCTTCCGGGAGTCATATCTGGTTCATCCGGACTTCTTTTTCGGCAAACAAGATATCGTCAGAAAGCTGATTCTATGTACTATTCAGTGGCAGAGGTATTTCTTCTATATTATGCTCTAGGTTTTCACTCCTCTGAGTTATGCAGTTTATGCCCTCTGGTGGTGTGCTTGGTTCTACAGGTCTGGGGATCTCTTCTTCTGGTTTCTTAGTGCACTCTTATTTCTGACTTCTGAGCTTGCATGCTCTTTCTGATGTATCTTTGTTCTGTAAACGCATTGAGATAAAGTGCCTTCTTCTTCTTTCTTGAGATCTTGCACACCTGGTTCGGTTTTTGTACCCGCACTGTGTTATAAAGTGCCATGGGGGGATTATGATGCATATGCCTTAGGCTCATCCACTCTTATCAAGTGAGCGTACCTTCCACGACATTAGCCCATGTAGTCTGTGTCGATGACACCGCCCTTTATCCTGTGTTTGTACCTCTGTTGCACTTGGTGTTCCTGATTCTTCTTCTACAGTTGTTTCTGGTACTGCATTTTAGTGTTCCTGTCACCTCTCCCAGTTCAGCATTATGGGGGGGTTCACCTGTTGGTTCTATTGCTTCCTGGTTCGATTGATCAACTCTTCAGACACTTGTCTTCTCTACCTGATCATGCACTTCAGTGGGGGTTCCAGCAGTATCTTCTGACAGAGTTTTCAGACATGCTTCTTGCTCTATTCTTTTCCCTTTATGTTTTGGGTACCTGATCAGGCCTAGTTGCCGGGACCCATCTTTCCTTCTTTCTGCAGTAGTTTAGCAGTTTTGCTTCTCCCTAAGTTACACTTAAGGGGGGGTGTTAGAGTAATCTTTAGTAATTACTCTTTAGTGCTTAAGTTAGACTTAGGAAAGTTTCCTTTTCTGAGTTAGTTTCCCTTTTAGGGTTTCGGTATCCTTTATAAGGATTGACCGGCTTTCATTTCAGAAGCAGATTGTATTATTTTCATCATTGTGTTAATAGAAGATAATTTCTTTCACAATGGGTTTGCAGTCTCTGGCCTATCAATCGCCATAGCTTTCTGGATCCTTCTCTCTTCTGTCTGTTTCATTCTGTTTGTAATAGCTATGCATGCAGGTGTTCTTGGGTAGATTGATGTTCATCAATCTCTACAAGATGACTTTACGGACAAAATGAAAAATCAACCCATAAAACCTATTTTTAGGATCAACTAAACGCCACCATAACTCTTCCTTACAGTTACCTTCTAACTTAAAAAAGAACCTAAGATAAAAATATATTTTGAATGACGTCAAATGGAATAATCGTTAGACTCGTGAGAAACGAATTTCTCATTGTCAAGACCATGTATTTATTACAGTCCACAACTCTAGGGGCAAAGGCACAGGCAAAGGGAGGGCCTATGACTACAGTAGGAGTTTGTTGTATAAGGGTGGAAAACGAATCAGCAAGAGGCTTATGTACATGCCTATGTGATTCTACAGCAGTGGAGCATAGCCAACGTGGAGCATAATCAGCTATTTATCCAATATGTTGTTTATTCAATCTGTTGTTTATTCAATCAACTGTTTATCTAATCTGTTGTTTATCCAATCAACTATTTATCTAATTGTTGTTTATCCAATTAGCTGTTTATTCAATCTATTGTTTATTCAATTAGTTGTTTATCCAATTTGTTGTTTATTCAATCTGTTGTTTATCCAATCAGCTATTTATCTAATTGTTGTTTATCCAATCAGGTGTTTATTTAATTATTGTTTATTCAATTAGTTGTTTATCCAATTTGTTGTTTATTCAATCTGTTGTTTATCCAATTAGCTATTTATCTAATTGACTGTGTATATGCTAATTTTTTTTTGAACTTCACTTCAAGATCAGAAAAACCTGGTCGACACATTGAAGATTGAAGTATTACGACAGGAGGTATTGTACATCAAGCCTTCTATAAAACAATGTGTTTCTTCTTTTGATACATTTTTTCTAAAACTAACATAGGAGTTTCCAAGGAAAAGTGAATCACGCAGATCCGTTTAGAAGATTTACCTGGCTCAACAACCTCGTTACAATAATTTGACATAAGCTTGCCCTTTTTTGTCATCTGCAATCCTTTTTGAATGATCATGGCAAAATGACATGTTAAGAATCTGTATTTGCAGGCACCTTACCCAAAATTCTCACATTCAACACAAAATCCTTCTTCACACTTCCGACGACATCAGCTCAACAATTAGGGTTTCATAGTAGACGACAAATGGGCTCTCTTTAGGTCAGAATCCTCTGATTAGGGTTATGAATTTTAGTTAATATATAAGTTGCATAATTTTATTTTATTTCAAAATTCACTAATTATTGTTTATCTGATCAGCTGTTTATCCGATCAACTATTTATCTAATTGGTGTTTAACCAATTAGCTATTTATTCAATCTGTTGTTTATCAAATCAGCTGTTTATCCAATCAGCTGTTTATCCAATTAGGTGTTTATTCAATCTATTGTTTATTCAATTAGCTGTTTATCCAATTTATTTTTTATTCAATCTGTTGTTTATCCAATCAGATGTTTATCTAATTCCTATTTAACCAATTAGCTGTTTATTCAATCAGTTGTTTATCCAATTTGTTGTTTATTCAATCAGCTGTTTATCTAATTGTTGTTTATCCAATTAGCTATTTATTCAATCTATTGTTTATTCAGTCAGATGTTTATCCAATTTTTTGTTTATTCAATCTGTTGTTTATCCAATCAGCTGTTTATCTAATTGTTGTTTATCCAATTTGCTATTAATTCAATCAGCTGTTTATCCAATTAGTTGTTTATTCAATCAACTATTTATCCAATCTTTTGTTTATTCAATCAGCTGTTTATCCAATTTGTATTTTATTCAATTTATTGTTTATCCAATGAGCTATTTATTCAATTTATTGTTTATCCAATGAGCTATCCAATTAGCTGTTTATTCAATTTGTTGTATATTCAATCAACTGTTTATCCATTATGTTGCTTATTCAATCAACTGTTTATCCAATTGCTATTTATATTAGTTGTTTATTCACTTTGTTGTTTATTCAATTAGCTATTTAACCAATTTGTTGTTTATCCAATTAGTTGTTTATTCAATTTCTTGTTAAATAAACCTTGGTTAACAGTTAATTTCTTCAATGTTTAGATCAATAAGAGTTAGATCATCATAAAAAAGGGTCATTTTTAGTCATATGTGGATCAAACTCTAGTGACTCATCAGTAGAAATGTTATCTTCATCTCTCTATAAATGGAGGCTTATTCATTATCACCTTAGCACTTCTTCCAGACTTAGGAAAACACCAGTCTCTCCATCCCTGACAGGGAGAAGGAACTCTTCTTCTACTTTAGGATTATCAGTGTCATTGGGAGTAGTGTTAGATTGTTCACAAGGAGCTGAGGGAGCCATGAACATGTGAATTGTATATATTCCAATATCTTCAGTTGCGACAAATAGCTCATCCCATTCATAATCATGAGAGTCAGTGACCTCATCATCAGATTTGTTTAAGTATTCAGCAGTGGTTATTTGATGTACCCGGTTAGCTACCTGCAGATCAAAGTGTGGTAGATCAAGGACATTTGAAACCGTGACCAAATACCCCCAATTAGGATGTAAATCCTATCATTGGGGTGTTCTTTCTATAGCTGTTACTATTAAAGGTATTTTTGAATCATCTATTGTTGAATCTCCTACCTCTTGAATGAGAGGTTGTGCTAAAGATCTTGTGGTATCTCAAAGCTGGGGACATAGCACTCTGCTTGATAGTTGGGATTGTCTGTGCCAACATGTAATAACATTTCATAGGACCACTACTCTAGTTTAGCTATTTCATCACTCCCTTTGTCTGAGGTTGGACTGTCTTTTGAAGTAGTTTTATCAATTTTAGTATTAAAACCCAGTCCTGTTTTGTCTCTGGTATTCTGGAACTCCATGGGTATAGGCTCAATAAGCCCTCATCCTGTGTCATTTAGAGGTCATTTTCCTTTGTATCCCATCTATTTGAGGAAATCATATCCCTTTCCATACTGTTCTGGGGATATATCTACTTGTTTGACCTCAGCTTCCACCGGTTCTCCTTTGTAAAGCCAGTCCAAGACTACATGTTCTTCTGTTTTATCTAAAGAAGATGTGGATGCTTTTACCATGCCAGTTACTTTGTGTATTTATGTCTCCTTAGATGTTGTAGGTGTGAATGTCGAGGAAGGTTTTCCGTAGGATCTTGGTGATACTGGAAGTTCTGTCAATGATGGAGTCAGGTCCAACTTGTACTCTCCCATACCTATTTCTTCAAGTTTTAATGTTTTTCTAAAACTCTTCATAACCATGTCCTTCATAGTTTCAGGAGCAATCGCATCCATAGCCTCTTTTTTATGTGGGATCATACTACCTGCTTTGATATTATTACAAGTATAGTTAGCATCTGTAGGAATCATCACTTCCACCCCATTATGTGGGAACTTTAAACACTGGTGGTAAGTGGATGGCACAACTTGCATTTTGTGAAACCATGGTCTCCCCAATAGGATGTTGTAGGCCAAGGGTAAATCTAGAACTTGACATATGACATTCCTTTCAATTGGTCCAACTCAGATAGGTAGAACAATAAGACCTTTGGAGGATCTTTCTTCCTCATCATAAGCCTTGATAGTTATTTTTTTTCTGAAATCAATTGTTTGTTCTGAGAGACCCAGTCTCTTGATTAGATCAAGGGTAAAAATATTCAATCCTACACCTCCATCTGTCAATACACATCAAACTTGAGATTTATGAATGAAGACTTCAATATGGAGGGGTTGATTGTGTGGATGGGTCAATGATTTATCATCCTCTTCAGAAAAGGAGAGGTAATGTGGTGCTGAGATGTGATTGACCATTGCTTGGAATTTTTCTATATCAATATCCTTTGGGACGTTAGCAGCATGTAGAGCTTGTTCTAGGACTTCCCTGTGTACTGTGGATATTTTGAGCAACTAAAAAATGGAAATTTTGGTAGAGGTTCGTTGCAATTGATCTACCAAGTCATACTTTTCTCCAGGAATAGTAACCACATGTTTTGTTGTTGGTTTAGGAATAGTAATGATAGGAACCTTGGACATTGATGCTAGTTTTGGGGGTCCTTTGATCATGACCTGTGCTTGGCTCCATGTTACGGCATTTGAGTGGAATGAAACACCTTTGATTGTGACCACATTAATTGATTCAGTCTTAATTTCTATCATATTGATCACATTGTCATTATTGGAATAGGTGTAGTTCACTTCATTAATCTTCCCTTTAGATGTTTCTCCTTTGTCATAATTAGAAAATGGTTTATTGAATGTCGTATGATCCTCATTGGTAGTGTGTCCATCCACTTTGATCTTACCACCTTCAATGAGGTCTTGAATGACATGTTTAAGTTTAAGGCAATTATTAGTTTTGTGTCCCTTATTTTTGTGGAAGACACAATAGGAATTATCATCCCACCACCTTGGTTTGACCGCTGGTTCCCAGGGTTTTAAATCAGGAATTGTGAGAAGCTTGATATCCAATAGAGTCTTTAAAATGGTCTTGAGAAGTTCTCCCAAAGGAGTAAATGTTCTTTGAGGTTTTGAAGTCCATGACCATCCTTTACCATTACCATTGTTTGTTTTGGGTATGGGGGTTGTGACCTTGGCGTCTTTGCTTGCCTGCATGTTGTCAGTCAGATTGAACACCTCAAGTTTAGGGTTAATGTTAGAGGCATCAACTACTCCATCATTAACAACATTCTTGTTTTGCTTCCACCATTTAGGCTTGGAGTTGGAGTTGTTGGTTTTGTTTTCATTTTGAAGGGTGAGCTCCCCCCTTTTGACCATGACTTCCTTGATACAGAGGGAATTCTTAATTATTCTATCAAAGCTTGGTGAGTCTTTCATTTGTAATGCATAGTTCAATTCAGGCACCAAGTTATTAACGAAGATTTCCATCTTCTCTGATTCGGGAATGGCTCTTGAATATCGTGCAAAGATCTTCCTCCATATTTGTAGGAAGTGTGTAAAAGATTCACTAGTCTTCTATTTAGTATTACACATATCCATCATGGTCACATCATGCTGTATGTTATAAGAGTAATGTTGGATAAAGCGTTGAATTAGCTCCTCAAACATTTTGACCTTAGGGTTCAGCTTTGAGAACCACTCCATGGTATTACCTCCTAGACTTCCTAGAAAGAGTCGCATGAGGTATGTAGGTTCGTACATATATTCTATGCTCATAGCATAGAATTACCTTACATGATCATGTGGGTCAGTTTCTCCAGTGTAATTGTCATACTTTGGTCTTGTCATATTAGGAGGGATTGGGACCATAGTAATACTCTTATCAAAGGGGAATGTACAAATGGAGTCCAAACAGTATGGTGATTTTGGTTTAGCTTTCTCTTGTTTGAGATTTGTAATCTCTGTTTGCATCAATGTGAGCTATTTGGAAAGAATAGATATAGGAGTTGGTACCTCCTTCTCTTTGAGTTGTTCCACATCATAATCCTTAGGTAATTTGACACTTGTGGATGCTAGATGGAGGAAGTATTTTTATTTATCCTCACTAATTATCTTTTCCATCATCTTTTGGAATTTACTGCTTTTCTTGAGTTTGTTATACTCCTCTTTAGTGATGTCTTCCTCACTACCAGATTCAAATAAAGGACTCTCAAACGTGGGTTCTTCTTCCTCATCAGTATCTTTGAGATTTTGGTGTTTTCCATTGTTATATTCCTCAAAAGCCTCACTCCATCTGCAAGTGTCGCTATCCATTTGCGGAGAGTCTAGATCGAGTAGGGAACTATGAGATGTTTCCCCTTGAAAGTGTGGTGTTTTAGGTTTCAATTTCAATCTTTTAGACATGTACTTGTTGCATCTTGTGTTAACCATGAAGTTGTGTCTCAACTTTTGTCAACGTTTCCCAAGAGTGTCAGGTAGAGTCTCGAATCGCTCAAGTGAGTGTGTCTAGGTGGAGGTATCATTTGAGTTTTGGTGGAGGTAAATGATTCCAGCATCAGAGGGTTAGAATGCCTTGATAGTGAGCTGGGAACCAAGTTGTTCGTAAGAAGTGGATAGACCACATGTATTGAGACAGATTATGAGAAACTGACAGGACATGCAAGGCAGATGTTTGAAAAAGTGTTTTGATTTAATGACAGGGAGACTAGAAAAGACAACAGGGATGGACTAAAGATCCAAAAGGGTATCCAAATCAACTGAGACTTTCTAATAAATTATCTTGCAAATCCCTAGTGTCATACATGTGAGCTCCTAGATGTGATCCTAGAAATACTAGATGCGAGCTACTGATGACCCTAGATGTGAGCTTAAATACCAGATACGACTATGTGCTGACTAGATGTGATCTAGGATACCAGATGTGAGCCTAAATACTGCATGCAATTTGGGAAATCCAGGATGCGATCTTATGATGTCTCTGTCAGTTTTAATCAATTTTGAAAAGTTCATTTTGGAAGTGTGTGAAGCTTGTCTATTTGTAGTTTTTGCATTCTGAGATTTTTTGGTGAATAAAAACACGTGCGTCGATCTAGGATTGAATTTTGTTGTTTGTTTGAAGATGTTATATTTTTAATAATTTTTTGAACACGTCAAATAGATTTGCATTGTTAGGAGGGTGAAATAGACACACATCTTTTTCCTATTCTCTAGGTGGAGGATGAAAATCTTTGCTCGTTGACTTAGGCACACACTCAAATGCTAATCAGAATAAAGCCACCACCAAGCACACAATGCATTAAGAAATTATTATTTGTTGTGATGGTATTCATATGACACGTATTTTAAAATTTCTATGCATTTAGAAACTAGCATCCTAGACAACTCCTACTGAGATGTCCCCACCAAAGTGTACAAAAGAAACATAGATTAATTAAAACTATAGATGAAGTACCAATAATATGATAGTTTATACCATATAATATTTTATACACTATTTATTTCATTGAGACCGTGAGCTTGGCATTTGCAGTGTATTTGTTGTTATTGGATCAATGTTTCCATGTTGTTGAGGTTGTAGATGCATTGACTCACCACTGCCATTCTATTTTGATATCATGCTATCTTGAAGATCTTGTGAGGTTCGAGATGTGAAAGATTGTTGCTTGATAACACATTTGACATTGAACATAGTTCCTTAGCATAGTAATATGCTAAGGAACTATGTTATAAAATTTGAAGGCATTAAATTTTTCTAAATGTACATATATTTTATGAGTATAACTTAACAACATAAGAACACCCACATTCCTTGGTTGTGATTGGTCTATGAAAGGTTTTGGTTTGCCTTTCCCAATTGAGATAGCATCCTAAGATTCAAAAAGACCAAGGTAATAATAAGTCTTGAACATAAATTTATGATTTTGGATCCTCAAGTAGGAGTTGTGATGAAAATGAAGAACACTTATATGGGTTTACCCACATAAGGACAATGGTTTCATTCATCTTTCTTTCAAGTTCTCTTGGGTACTTTCCTTGGCCTCTAGGCTTGGTCATCCTATAGGGGTTGAACCAAAATTATGAAGGCAATAAGGAGACATAGAAAAATAGGTTTAGGGACTTTTAGACTTATGTTCAATCCATAGTAATGGTTCTTGTTACCATATTTTTCATGCCCATTCCAATTTGGTAACCTAATTACTAGATGAGTTACTACAATACCCTAGTTTGCATTATTATATGATCTTGTTTAATTTGTGTTCATTTCATGAAAAGATGCATGTAAAGGAAAATAAATTTTTGCATCTAAAGATTACATGTGTGTGTGTATATATATATATATATATATATATATATATATATATATATATATATATATGCCAAATAAATTGTATATACTATACAAGGAAAGGAACTGAAAGATAAAATCATCTGGGCTCATGCAAGCCGCGAGAATAGCCAAATTTTAGAATAATATGCAAGAGTACAGACACACATTAGAGGATGAATATAAATTTGACCTGGGTATGAATCCAATGTGCTCCTGTGTGATCCAGAACCTGCAAAGAAAAGAAAGATGGGGGTTAGATAAAAAAATATCTAAGAAATGAATGGAATCCTATTACTATTGATCCTCATCTACAATTATGCATGTGCATAGTCAAGCCATACACTTATGAAATAAAAATGGGGAGTACCACATAGTGAATATCAATAGCAAAACAAATAAATAGAGATCCAACACTTTGCACAATGCCTTGAAGGTAATAACAATGATTCCCTGGCTCTCAAAGCTCGTGGGTCATCAAGAATTCCAAATGAAAAGATGTAAACAATGTCAGTATTAAATAGTGAGCTCATAAGCAATGCATGGTGCCCTAGCTTGCAGCCCGTGAGCCATCAAGACATTTCCTCATGAATTGATCATAAACGGGGAGTACCACATAGTGAATATCAACATAAAAACAAATAAAGATAGATCAAACACTTCACACAATGCCTTGAAAGTAATAGCAATGATTCCCTATCTCTCAAAGCTCGCAGGTCATCAAGCATTTTAATTCAAAGATGTAAACAATGCCAATATTAATATTCATATTGTGTCATTAAATTAACAAATGTCATTAAAATTAAATTGAGTAAATGAGAAGACAAATCTTGAATGCCTACCTCAAGTTGTGGCTGCCATATACCAAGATTCCAATCTTCCACAGTTAGGGAAACCCTCTTCATGCACGACGGTATACGATCACAAAAATTAGAAATGAGCCTTTATTTTTCCTTTTTTTGTTTATAATCATGCGGGTGTCAAAATTATGATGGTACCATCGCTATTACGAAAGCATTAGGGGCACTTGGAAAAAAAACACAAAAGTCACACACAAATGGTAGTGCCTTTACAAATTGGCATCGAAATTTGACCCCAAATGTTGTAGTGGTTAATGCAGCGCTTTGAAACGACTTTCCCATAAATGGAAAGCATGGGATTGGAAGGAAAGGTAATGATTCCAAGTCACATTTGCACACTTTCTAGGTTCCCATTCGTGATGTTAAAACTTACCTTTTACGAAACATAAGAAGAAAAATCTGGAATATCTCTGTGAGAAATTGTTTGTTAAGTTGTAATATTGTTTTCGCGAGACAAAGCTTTTTTCATACAATGGGTGGTGAAAGAAACAGAAGGGAGCCCTCTAATGACTGTGGAAAATGGAGGAGATGGACTAAGGTCTGGAATTACCTTTAGCATGGTGGTATTTCCACTTTCATTGAAAGGCTTCATGGAGGGAAGCCATCGGTGACTAAAAGTTTCATGAAAAGATGGGAAGAAGGAAGTGTGGTGATTGAGGGAAGAAAATTTATGGTCACTGAAGAGGTTATCTCCAAGGTTACTAGAATCCCCATAGTGGGCAAGAAATTTTACAGGGATTGTAAGATTTCAGACACTGCGATTAGTGATTTCGTGAGGAATGAGGAAGAGAAGAAAGCTCTCATCAAAGTTGGGACCTATTACCTTCCTGAAGAGTTCAAAACACTGTGGATATTCATCTTGAGGCCATCATCTATTATGTTACACTGGACGCCAGATTTGATATGATCAGAACCTACCACTTCATCCTCATGAACCACTTTAGGCATGGTACGCAGGTTTCTATCCCATTTTAATTATATTCTTCTATAAATGAAAATATCAATGGGTTTAGGGATAAGGCTATTGCAAAACCTACTCTACATGAGGGGATTTTACTTCTTATTTATGAGTATTTAAAAGCCCAAATTATGGGGAAGGAGGTCATTAAGAAAGAGGAAAGAATGGATTTCTCTGGCTCTAATTATGTTCCTTTGGAGACTAAAGACAGTGAGGGCATGCACTCTTGAGGGTAAAAATGATCTTGACATTAAAAAGAATAATCTAGGTTCCTCCTCTAAGAAGCGTAATTCCAGTATTCATACCATTAAAAAAGAAAAAATGGTGACACCATCCAAAAATAATACGACCACTGTGATATCCTTTGAGGAGGAGTATAATGAAAATGATGAAGGAATGAATACTGATGGTGAGGAAGAGATATTTAGTGGAAAAGGAAAAAAGAGAAAGAAAACTACCATTGTGAAGTACCAAAACAAAAAGAGCAAGAACAGGGATGATAGCACTAGCTGGAAGACTCTCAAGGACCAGACTTGTAGAAAATCCCCTGGCTCTTGCCACAAGGAGAAGGAGAAGCTCCAGTATGAGAATTATGGCACTAATCAAAATATCCCATCTCCCCAGCTCTCTGAACCCCACATCATGATGAAAGAAAAGGGGTAGGATAGTGATTATTGTTGCTACATGTCTGCGCAGGGGAGGAAAACAACTTGGCAAAATTTTGATGTAAAAAATGGCCAAAATGGGGATAACTAGGGAAATAATTAATCCCAAAGTTATTGAAGGTGAGGATGGGAGGATTAAGCTAGAGGAACTGATTAACCTAGCTATGGTTGTTCTCAATGATAATTCAAGGGAATTTGAGCTGGATCTTCTTAATAATGCTAGGAACAACATGCTAGACAACTATAGGTCTATTAAGTAGTTATTCCATGAAGTGGGATAGCTCAAGAACATAGTAAAAGGGAAAGACAATACCAATGTTGATAGCACTGTTGAAGATCAAATGAATCTGAGTAATAGTGTTAGTAAAATGGAGGATAAGATGTTGAGGTTTGAGGCGACCCTTAAAAGCATTATGGAATAGAGATTCAACATCCTCAAAGCCTCTAATGAGAATACGAAGATTCTCATTGAAAAACAAGAAGAAAAACTTGAAGGGACTGACGCGGCCAATATAGGTGTGGAAAAAGAGTAGAAGACTGAACAGGGACCTAGTAAGAGGACAAGGGCAAGTGCTAAGATGAAGAAGGAGAATGACACCCCAACTGATCTCCAGAAGATAAAGGAATCTGCTGCTAAGATGGAGATCCTCCAGTCTAAGGTGGCAAGCCTGATGGTGGAAATCTCCTGATTTTGTTCCTTGGCTCTTTTGGTTGTCCCTATGTTGTTTGTTTTTCAGTAGATTAGTTTTGTTTTGCTGCGGCCCTGTGGTGGCCTGTTTCATGTTTTCACTTTGTTTTGTTTTGTTTGGGCATACATTCCAATCTTTTTCTATGTTTTGGGTTTCAGGCACCTTGTAAAACCTGTTTTACTTAATCAAAAACAAATTTTGACGGTTTATTAACAAATTGAAGTGTCATATTGATGGTTTTATAAAAATTTAACTTGTCAATCCATAGGGTGCCATAAATGTTTAGTCTGTCATATATGGCTCAAAAGTGGAAAAAAAGCCAATACGACCATCAAATTCTAAACTTGGTTGTAACTAATGTAGATAGTTGTTCGGTGGTTTCCCAATAGTCTTAGTTATAACTCCTTTCCTAATGGAGAAAAGTTATTTTATATACATGCTTCTTGAGTTCAATAAGTGTGTGATGTGCATGAGAATTATTGGACAAAGACATAGTCTATAAACTTAATGAGAGAATTGTAAATATACATTGATTAAGGAATGTTTTGAAAGAGTTTGTAAAAGAAATATGTGTGGTTTGTTAAGAAAGGGAGAACATATATTTGTAATATACGAGTGCAAAGTGTTATGATTATATAGACAACTTCAAGTGAAATATTGATGATTGTGTTGTGATTTAGATGATCATGTGATCAGGTATAATAATAGCAGTTTGTAGTCTTTATTTATAAAATATTATTCTTATGAATCTGCATTTTATAGAAGCTTATGTACACCTCATCTCCGATGATATAATAGTGGTAGTTTGCATTCTCAAATTACCATCTTTATGATGGTTTACAATACTCTATTTGGATAAATTTTACTTGTAGATATCTATTTTTCAAGAGTGTAGCATTACACAAAATATATGAGAGTTGTTGATAATTAGTTTTCTAAAGCTTTATGTTTTTCATTGTTTTAAAGTGTAGTGCTTCTGGAGTTGAAATAAGTAATAATGTGTAGCTACATTCTTCGAGTTGGTGCTTTATAAATGTTGAATTGGTGCTTAGGAATTGTGTTTTGAGAAGTTGGTGCTTTGATAAGGAATTTGGTGATTCCTTGTGGTTTGTGTCTTAAAATATTGTAATAGTAGATCCTAGCAACGTTTCTTACAGTGGTTTTTTCCACCTGGATTTCCACGTAAAATCTTATGCATTTTCTGTTCATATGGCTGCATCTATTTCTAGTTTTAGTTTTAATTTGTTTCAATTTTTTTGATTGAAGTTTGACAAGTTTCATTAAAAATTTTAAATTGGTTAATAATTTTATGTTTATATTGTTGACTAAATGTTTTTCAAGCAACTAAGACTACAACTTGGAAAAATTGGAACTTTAGACAACAGTGTGTGAAATTTATTTCTCCTCTCAGCAATAGGGGAGGCTCCCTTCTTACTGTAGGTGGCCTCAATGGAAACTAAAAAGAAATATAAACAATTCCTATTGCTACAATAATACTGGTGGCTTAAGGGTTGATGCAAGAACAACACTTAAGAAATCAATTTACTTATAATAAATTGAAATAAATACAGGAACACAAAGCCTCATGTACTTACTTCTAAAGATGATTATGAAAGTAGATTAGATAGGAAAGCACAAAGACACTTATCATTGAAGCCCAAAGTCTTCAGATTTAAGTTATTACAACCACTTGTATCTATATTAATCATTATTCCTGAAGCCCAAAGTCTTACACACAAGTAACTATAAAATGATTTGAGAGAGGATCAACAAATGGAACTTAAGAATACACTCATTGATTTTCAGATTGACAACACAAAGTTTGTAAATCTTTGTTCCTTCTATTCAATTCAATAACTTTGCACAATGAAACTTAAAGTTTAAAAAATACAAGAGATTCAAATATAGCTTCCTTGCACATGCCAAAGATGATCATTTACAATGAGCTCCCTTCTTTATATAGGAAAAGATTAGAGAGAATGGTGGAGAGGAAAGGGAAAACCCTTAACCACCTTGACTTATTTTCTAACTAACTAACTAACTTTGACTTATTCAATGCTACAAGGCTTAAATCACTTGTGACATGATTACATAAAACAAATTTGCACGTGATACTATCACATGAAATTAATTATTATTTTTACATTACATATAATCTGTCAAATACAAATTACAAATATATGATGAAAATATTCTAAGGTTTGATAAGGCACGACATGTATTACATCACCCTTGGTCAGTCTTCATGTTGCTACTGGATGTTGCATGATTGATATGTTCTGGTTGGTGAAAGCATCTCAAACTGGAATATGAATTTGCATCCTTGATTGTTTTGTATTGATGGCATCAACCAATCGCCTGCTTGAAATCAGTATTAAAATTTGTCTATACTCTCATCATTTCGTCACTCATCTCTTTTTTGAATGACTCCATTATGTTGTCATTCTTTAGTTACCAAAAAAGGTCATAACATGGTCTTTGAAGCTAGAACTTTGCAGATCTGGAAGAGTATGTATATAGTATATGAGTGGAAGGCCTTTGAGCAACAAATGATAATGGATTTTGGCAAAATCAGCACTTTAAATGAGGTCAAAAATTAAAAAAAAAGGTTTTCTAGAGGCACTGCACGTATGCAGATAGCAAGTTTGGAGCAAGAATGAGATGAAAATGCATGAAAGATATATGGTGTGGCATCTAATTATAATGGACGTTTGAATTTCCATTACAAATGAACCAGCAAGAAACTACCAACATGAAGTTTAAGTCACATGGCAGTGGTGGAATAAGTACATATAGGGAACATGGAATGCATGAAAGTGGGTTTTTGGAATGTATTTTCATGGTGTAGTAATGAGATTTCTTTTCTTGTATATTCCAATTATAAAATGAGGTTTTAAATCCCACTTTATATGCAAGTAAGATGAGATACTTGGATATGCAACTTAGAGAAATGGAGATGAAAGATAGAAGAAAAAGAAAATAAAACACACTAAACACATGCAAATCTGTAAATGAAATGAAAGACTTACATTTTTTAAAACAAACAAACAAACACAAAAATAAAATAAGAAAAATAAAAATTTAATTCTTGCGAGATGAAGTGTTAGTAATAACTGAGAAGGGGGGGTTAATCAGTGGCCTAAAAAATATTCCAATAATCAACCTTTAAAATTTAGTACCAAAAAATTATACCTCTAGTTATCTTTATTCCTATAAGATGAATGCCTCCAAATACCTATATAATCATATTACTACTTGTCGGAATGCTTTGTAAAACCTTCTACTATATGTTTACTGATAAGTAGTCTGTTAATTTACCGAAATACAGTAAATAACTAGTGTATACCGATCAATCTAGATTCACTTATGTGAAATGCAAAACAATAAAGTAATGACTCATGAACACATTGAAACATGGATTTTTAACATGGAAACCCTATTAAGGGAAAAACCACTGGGACCGGTAACCCAAATCTTCACTCTTCTAAAGTGAGTTCGGTGAAGAGCCAACCCTGTTAAAGGTTACAAACACACTTTTAGGTGTGACCTTGTTAGAGGATTTAAATGAATAGTTTGTCACTTAGTATCTGGCATCTAATGCTACCATCCTTGATCAAACACTCACTTGGCATGTTAATAGGTATCGGGCATATCCAATGCTACTTTGTATGATCAAAATTTTTGATACTGTTGGGATGTATCTCAATTAGAAAAGACTTTTAATTCCTGCTCGGTTAAGAGGCTTGATGTTTCAATGGTTCAATTGAAACAGTAAATTGATCTGTTCACATATACAACTAGAATTTCATATTTTCAGATCTATTGTATTGCATTACCTCTCTGATCAATGTTATCAATTCAATACCTTTGCTCCACACCATTCTACTCTGTGATGTTGTATCACTGTTCATCGGTATCTGCAAAATTTAGCTCTTTCCTCATCTTGATTCATCAGGTCTGAATGAAGACTTTCTTCTCCTTTAGAATCTCTTCAACATCTATTCTCTTGTCACTCCTGTTATTCATATTGAATTATCTTGTCTCTTATATAGACATGATTTCATCATTTCTTGGCTTTCTTGATCTTGGTGTGATCCATAATTCTCACCAATTAGATTTAAAGAAAAACTCCTATTTTATCTTGTAGAGATCTTCTTGCCAACTGGACAGAACAACTTTAAATCATGTACTTATCTCTGGCTTTATCTTGTCAATTAAAACAATGATAAATACTAGTTAAGTCTATATTTAGCTCTTGACAGCTAAGCCTTTTGTCATTTCTAAACTCTTTGTTCTATCGGTCAATACTTCAGTTAATCATTGGTGACAACTGACTATTCTGTCAGTGAGACTTTAGTTGTCTTCAGGATCTCCATCCGTCGGGAAACACTGTAATTCTGTCTGTCAGGTTGTCTATACGTCGGGCAACACTGTAATTCTATTCGTTAGGTTACACTGTGACTTTGCTTGTTGGTAATGCTGTGCTTTTTCTCATCGGGAAACATTGTGACTTTTCTCTCGTTGGTTTACTTTGTCTGTCAGTGTGCACTCCGTCGGTGTATACAGTCACTTTATGAATACTTAACTTTTATGCATTACTGATAGCATAGCCTTTGATTCATTGGTTCTTTAAAGTCTTTAGCACTATGTATATGACCATACAGATTATATCAAGTTGACATCAATGAAAATATAATACATTACCTGATTTAATGTCTTGCATTAACTTTTTATGTCTTGATGATTATCAACTTAACATCTTCAAACATTCAATCAGTTATAGTTCATCAATCTCTCCCTTTGGCATTGATGGAAACACACTACATTATCACACTATATTATCACTAATACAATATGAAAAGTAAAAATTGAAGTTCATCAAACTACCAATCTTATGTACTATAACCGATACAAATATTTGGTCCTTGGTAAGCTCACGTAGCTTAGATTTGATTCTTGCAACTCTCTTTCTATCTTCAATCCATTCACTAGATATATGTAGAATATTTCTTCTTCTGATGTGATGTGTTCTCTTCTTGTGCCAAACTCTCTTCCTTTGACTATTCTTTTCTTTTGATGTCTCTTTTCTCTCTTGTCAGCAATCTCTCCCTTTATATGTACTCTCCCTTTCTAGTTACATCTCTCCCTTTGGATAATGTGATAATGGATATAATCTCTCCCTTTGAAAATAATGCCAAACAAATATTTGACAGTAATGTCAAACAATCCTTTCTATCCATTCAATATATTTCTTGAATTTCCCAATCCATCATCAATATAACAACTCTGGTGCTTGGAGTAGATAAATACCTTGCTGTGTACAGATGTATCTTTGAATTCCATCTCTTTTCTTGCATCAACATGAATGATATTCTGATAATATGTAGGCTGATGCAGCCTTCTAGACATCTTACTGACCACAAGACAAGGGTCTAAACCCTAGTCTCTTTCTCAAGAACTCAAATGTATCCTTGGGCAGTGGCTTGGTGAAGATATCAGCTAATTGTTCCTTTGATTGCACATACTCAAGTATCACCTCTTTTTCTTGAACTTAATCTCTCAAATAATGATACTTGGTAGAAATATGCTTTGTCTTAGCATGCATGAATGGATTCTTGGATATGTTAATTCCACTGGTATTATTACAATAGATAATTACTGGTTCAAGAATTTTCATATTCATACCTTCCAGTAACTGTTTGATCCATGCAATATTTGAGCAGTTTGCAGCAGCGACAACATACTTTACTTCTGCAGTAGATTAAGAGATGCATCCTTGCTTCTTGTTGATCCATGTGACAAGTCTGTCACCCATAAAGAATACTCCTCCAATTGTGCTCTTTTGGTCATTAATGTTTCCAGCCCAATCAACATCAATAAAGACCTTACGTTCAAATTTTCCTTCTCTTCTATACCATAAGCCATAGTCCTCGGTATTCTTCAGATTTCTTACGATTCTTTTCACAGTAGTCATATGTGATTCCCTGGGATTAGCAAAAAATATTACAACTATTCCTACTACATTTGCAATATCTGGTCTAGTATATACAACATACATGAGTTTGTCAATCATTGATCTGTACAAAGTCTGATTTACCTCAGTTGACTTATCCTCCTTTGTCAGCTTACATCTAGTTTCCATCGGTGTTCCAACTGGCTTGGAATCTTCCATTTGAATATTTTTAGCACTTCCTTGATGTATTTGGATTGTGTAATGAAAATGCCTTCACCTTGTTACATGATCTGTAGAGCAAGAAAAAAATTGATCTCTCCAAACATAGACATCTCAAACTCTTTGCTCGTTTCATTTGAAAGTGATTTGCATAGTATATCATTGCCTCCAAATATGATGTCATCAACAAATATTTCAGAAATCAAAATGTTAGCATTAGTATCTTCCTTCAAATAAACATTACTATTTTCACTAGTTCTTACAAATCCAATACTTATGAGATAGGAATGAAGTCTTTCATAGCAGGATCTCGGTGCTTGTTTCAATCCATACAAGGCTTTGTGTAGTCTACATACCATGTTCCTCTTGTCTGGATTAACAATCCCTTCTAGTTTCTCAATGTATACCTCTTCCTCAAGTATTTCATTTAGGAATGTAGAATTGACATCCATCTGGTATACCTTGAATCCTTTAAATGCAGCATAAGCAAGTAATATTCTCACTCCTTCTAGCCTACCAACAGGTTAAAAGGTTTCTCCATAGTCAATCCATTCTTCTTGTGCATATCCCTTGCATACTAGTCTTTCTTTGTTTCTGGTAACTTCTCCATTCTCACTCATCTTATTTTTGAATATCCATTTGGTACCGATGACATTCTTGTCATCTGGTCTCGGTACAAGTGTCTCTGCTCAATTTCTTCATTCATAGCACTAATCCATTCTTCATTATCAAGTGCAACATTGACAAATTTTCATCTTGTGTTTGGAGAATTACTTTTGGTTCTCATACCATCCTTCTTGTCTCCTATGATCTGGTTTTGTGGATGTTTCCTTCTGACATACCTGGAAAGTATAGATTCAATTCTTTGTCTATCATCTTGATCATCATTTTGTCCTTCATTCTGATCTTCATCGCTTGGTAGATCATCTTGAGCAATATCCTAATTTTTTGTATTTGTAATTAGATGCTTGGTTACAATATTCTATTGCTCAGGAGCTATACATTGTTGTTTGGGTAGAGTGTCAGGCTCTTCATTGTAAATAAACTTGTTGTATTCCTCTGGTTCTTTTTTGCTTTCCTTTTCATTCTTCTCTACAAATTCATCTATCTTTACATTTTCACTTTCAAAAATTTTGTTAGAGGCTTTATTGAGACATTTATACGCCTTGCTCTTGGTGGAATACCCTAGAAAGATACCTTCATCACTTTTGGAATCAAGCTTTCCATTTCTATCATCTTTTAAGATATAAAATTGACTACCAAATATCTTGAAGTAACTTACATTGGGTGTGTGACCATACCATAGCTCATACAGTGTCTTCTTGGTGTCTTTCTTCAATTGTACTAGGTTCAATGTGTAAAAAACAATACTGATAGCTTCCCTCCAGAAGATTTGGGTGATGCCTTTCTCTATCATCAGTGTCCTTGCACAATCAACAATGGATCTATTCCTTCTTTTAGCAATTCTATTTTTCTATGGTGTTCTTGGTGCAAAGACCTGTCTTTTGATTCCATGCTCATTACAAAAGTTAGTGAATTCATCTTAAATAAATTTCCCTCCTCTATCTGATCTTAAGCGTTTCAATTCCTTACCACTTTGTTTTTATACCATTGCTTTTCACCATTTAAACATCTTGAATGCTTTTGATTTATCTTTTAGAAACATAACTGTCATCAATATAGAATAATAATCAACAAAGAGAATGAAATATATATCACCATAGTAACTCTTTGTCCTCATGGGTCTACATAGATCAGTATGGACTAATTCTAGAATAGCATCAAATGTATGGGTTTTTCTTTTGAAACTAGACTTTGTCATCTTACCTTTTTGACAATTTTTGCACATGACATTGGCTGGCTTTGACATGCTCGGTAAGCCTCTTACATTTCTCTTTTTGATTATCTTTATCATGTTGTCAAAGTTTACATGACACAATATTTTATGCCACAGCCATATGTCTTTGTTTCTAGCCATTAAGAAAGTGGTGTTAGTATCATTCAGATAGAATAAGTTTTATCTTCTCACCAGTACCAATCAAAATTCATGATTCATTGAAGATCTTTGCCTTCTTATTCTCAAATGCTACTCTATGACCTGAATTGTTCAACTGAGAAACACTTAACAAATTGTAATTCAGTCCTTTAACCTAGTAAGAATTTTCACATTTTATCAGGTTATTCAACATTATGGTTCCTTTACCTTCAACTGGACAAGGTGTGTCATTACCCATTCTTACTGTACCACCATTATAATACTCAAAAGTATTAAACTTTTCTTTGTCACCGTTCATGCGGTGAGTGCAACCACTATCTATGATCCAAATATCATTCTTGCTAACTTTAGATATGAGTGCAGTTTCTACATACCTTTCATCTTCATCTGAATTATCTTTTACTTCCACAAACACCATCTTGATGTCTTCATCATATTTGGTATCAGTATCTTCATCTTTGCATGTAGCTAGGTAACTGGCCTTCTTTCCTTTGTCCTTGTAGTCTCGGGTATCTCTTCTTTCTGATTGTCAGTTGCTTCTGTAATCTTGGTTATCACCTCTGTCAAACTTATTTTCAAATGACCTGTCATTACTTCTGTCATCTTTTCTTCTGTTGGGAAATCTTGCAGCAAAGTTTCCAATCTCTTTACAATTAAAACATACAAGGGGTAATTTACCTTTGTATTTACCTTTTCCTCTCTTCATTCTTCTAGCCATAAGTGCTTCAATTTTATCAAGATCTTCTTTTTCACTTTCACTTTCACTATCTTTTCTCATAGTGTGTTTATGACTTGATTTACTTATTCTCAAAGAAGATATGAATGCAGAATCTATGTTTGGTAAGACATTATTATCAAAGTTATTCATCTCAAATGAAATCAGTATTCCAATCAAACTATCTATAGTAACATTGTTATTTGCTACTGCTCTCATTTTTTGTATGGCAGATACTCTAATAGCATAAGTAGGCAGTAAGGTTCTTAGAATTTTACTTACCAATGTATCTTCATCTAGTACACCTCCAACTCCTCGGATAGCATTGACTACCTCTTTGATTCTTGTGTTGTATTGTGTGATGTTTTCAACTTCTTTCATTCTGAGATCATCAAACTTTCCTCTAAGGCTTTCTTCCTTGGCTCTCATAACATTTATATCACCACCATGTACAAGCTTCAATTTATCCCACAACTGCTTTGTAGTTGTGCATGTTTTGACATCTTCAAATTCAACATCAAAGAGTGAGGAAGTAAGCTCTATTATCGTGCAATTGTGCTCATGCTTCTCTCTCATTTGTTCAACTGTGAGTGCTCCCATGGTCAACACATATTCATTATCTAAGTATTGAGTAACATCATTTCCAATACCTGATAAGTGGAGTCTTATCCTTCTTTTCCATGAACCAAAGTTGTCTTTGTTCAACTTGGGCACATCTCATCTATTCATCTTGTGATCTTTAGGTTAGGTCTTGAAACCTTCCTTCTAAGAACACAAGCTTTGATACCAATTGTTAGTAATAACTGAGAGGGGGGGTGAATCAGTGGCCTCAAAAATGTTCCAATAATCAACCTTGAAAAATTAGTACCACAAAATTATACCTCTAGTTATCTTTGAAAGCATTATATTTTTCCATTAGTATACACAAGGAAAAACATGATCTGCACCATCGGTTTACTCTATACCGACAGACAGGGCACAACACTACCCGACACAAGGTTACCCGACAAACACTGTTAAGTGTTATTCGATAACAAAAAGGTAAATGGAACCTGACGAGTAAAAATAGTGCAACTCAATGAAAAAACAAAGAGAAGAACCTGATAGACAAAGGGAACTCGACAAATAGTTCAACAAAGGAACGCTGACAGACTTCAAGTTTAACCTGACGACCAAGAACCGACAGTTAGTTACATCCTGCAAAAAGTGGATCTGACTTTCTACGTTAGATAAATTAATGAATTTGTATTTATAGCTTCTTGATTTACTTTTAAATCCATTATGTGTAGAGGAAGCAATGCATTTAATATTGTTTTAATTAGTTTTACTGATTTAAAACATGCAAACTAAAGATCAAGGTCAAGTTGTAAACCTTGGATCTAAGAGTTAACATTGTAATGCGTGATTCTAGAATAGGTCAAATAATTGTATAAATAGATGCTCAATCTATTGTAAATAAAAAAAATTTGTTCAATTAAGATTGTAGCCACGGAGAGAATCTAGAAACCAGACAAGAGAATTCATGCAGAAGGACATAAATAGAATCAATCAGTTTAAAGAATAAGAACACAGGCTACCGACAAGCAGAGAAAAGGTATTCATCAATCACTTAAGGTGATATTATTATTCTGAGAGTTTTTATGGATCTGTAATTAGCAATCATAGATTTCATATAGTCAGGTCAACATTTTTACTCATTCTAACAAGTGTAATACACATATGAAATCCTTTGAAGAAAGGTGGGCTTAACCATCATATTATAAATATCACAACTGAGTGCACACTTAAATCTGTATTGTTAAAGATCTTAACAAAGTAGATCTTAACAGGTCTCCACCTTAATACTCCTAACAGGGTAGATTATCAGAAGTGATCAAATTGTAAGCCTTAACTAGCTCCCTTCCATTCTATAGATAGTGAAGTTTTGTGGGTGTCATCCCCACCGCAGTTTTTTACTTCGTAACAGGAGTTTTCTACGATACCATATCTTGTGTTATGTGTTTATTACTTTCATGAATATTTCTATGAATGTTGTAAACTATTAAATATTATGAATGAACATTACATGCATAAGAAATAAAGAACAACAGTAATGGTCTGTAATGTAGTAATGAATGATTACTAATGATGAATAAAGAAAGGTGTTAAAAGTTTTAGAGGTATTGATTCACCCCTCCCCTCTCAGTACTACTTCCCATTAATCCCAACAATTGGTATCAGAGCTAAGTCTCTTCTTGGAAAATCTTAAAGACTTAAGAGAGAAGATCATACAATGGAGAAGTACAAACTTGATAAGAATATTGAGAAAAAAATATTTTGAGATACCGATGTTCTATGAACAGTATAAAGAAGCTAGAATCAAAATGAGAGAATTGTTGGATGAGAGGAAAGGTATGGCTACCCGGAACAATGAAAAATATTATCAAGAAGAAGAGATTCCAGATTTCTTTGAATCCTTAGAATCAAATGAAAGTAATACATCAAATACATCATAAGAGAATATCACAAATCTAAAGGAGATCAATCAACATCTGACAGAGTAAATAAAGATGCCGCAAATCGATCAAGAGAGCCAGATGGTAAGAACGATTGATGTGATGAGTTCTACTAGACAAGCTGAAATAGAAAGAACACTTTCTATTTATGATAGAAGGAAGATTATAGAGAAACTACAAGAATAGGAATTAGAAATTCAAAGACATTTTGAGCATCACCATGATCTCACAAATTAGATTATTCTTATGAGTCAAGAAGAAAATAGAATAAATGTGGAACTCATTGAGAGAATACAGATTATCAGTGAACTAAGAGAAGAGAATGAAAAGATAAAACATGAGGTTAGAATTCATAAACAACATAATGAGACTATCAGAAAGGCTGAAGAGAGCAATAAAAGAATGGATGACTTTCTTGAAGGACAATGAAGAGTCAACAACAACAATGGTATACGATTTACCGAAAATGGAGAATCATCCAATAAAGCAAATTCAAATAATGTTTATGAAAATCCAAGACCAAGAAAGCTAGCATGCAAGCATTGTGGAAAGCAAGGGCACACATCAAATGTATGTTGAGGTAAAATGAAAGGTATTCCTAAATCTACATCTACATTCATAGGATTTTGTTATAAATATAACAAGAAAGGACATAAGGCTTATGAATGCAAGACTAAGATAGAACAACCAAAGAAGGAAACCTACATGGAAAAATATTGTCCTACATGCAAGATGAAGGGCACACATCTGAAGAATGATAGAAAAAGAAAAGGCAAGCATGGAAGCCTAAATGTCAAGAAATTCCTTATCAACCAAAGAGAATAGGTAATCAATATACATGGGATTATAATACTTGGACAAACTATACAACATGTGGTAGATATGGTTGCATTGCTAAAAAATACATGAGAGCATGGACCAAAAGGTCTAGAGGCTCGTCAAACCTTGGAATGACATGCTTACACTATCATAAAGTTGGTCACCTCAAGAAATATTGCAAAGACTGATTGACAGAGACAAGCACATATCCCAATGGAAACACCATTGAAGATATCCAGAGGGCAAGAGACAAAATGTGGATAAAGGCTTCAAGTAATGATGACGCTGGGCCAAGCAATGCAAATGGTGACACCCCATCCAATGGATCTGGTGACATCACCACCCCCTCTTAAAGTTGAACAAGTAAGTATGGAACTGCATTACACAAATTCATATTTTACATCAGTTTCATTATACAATTGATAGATAGTCAAAATATGCATAATAAAGATGCATATTATGTTACTTGTTCCAATTCTGAGAAATCAACCCCGTCGGTATACACATACTGAAAATCATCGGTGAACATAATAGATAAGTTGTCTACACCTATCGTAAATTGTCGGTCAACACATAAAATAGTTAAGTTACCAATGTAACCCAACACCCGTCGGTAAGAAAGCAAAGTCACAAAGTTGTCACTATAGAATACTGACATTTGTCAGTAAAAGAAATATTGGTAATAGCTATCCCAAGCATCCTCAACTTCTCCAATGATGATTGTGAAAGTCTTCCTGACGGACTCTGTCTTTATGAACCGATGAGTCGTTGAAGCATTTATTGCTGACTTAGGGCAAAAGCCTATAAATAGCTGACAGAAGCACTTCATTTGCACCAGTGATTTGAAGAGAAAGCAGAGTGAAAAATAGAGAGATTGAAGAGAAGAAAGAAGAAGTGTCCTCGAATCGATTCAACACATAGCAACCAGATCATTAACCATTATCACAGATCGAAGTAAGTACCAAGGGCTTCAAAAGCACTTTATAGTTATTTTCAAGAAAGCCCTAAAACTTGAAAAATAATGGCAACAACGTCAAGAATAGCTAAGACCAAAAGTGATAAAAGGAATGTGGTTAAGTTGATTAAAAATAGCACATGTGTAGAGCCCAAGTATAAGATCTACCTAGAAATTGTATCAAAACCTGATGAAATCGGAGCAGTTTCAAAAATTCCACCTAGGGTTTTGCTCATAGAAGATGTTAGGTCTTATATTCACTGCGAGATTGTTGAGATAGGTGATCTAGAGATGGATGAAGCTTATAAGAAGCTTTATGATGTCAAAGGAAACCTGAAGGAAGAACACAAACACTTGGAAGTCAAAGGGTTAACTAATGCCCTATATTTCCTGAGGGACTTCAAAATAGATTATATCAGGTTGGTCCTTAGTAGAATGCATGACAAGAAACTATGGTTAGACTAACCCAAGAAAATCACCAAGGATGTCCTGCATGCTGTCACTGGTTATCCAATAACCAACAAGCCCAAGGCACATAAGCATCCTTCCTGACTAGAAGTAGAAAAGCTCACAAAAGCTGAATGGGACTCTTGGTGCCCAAAAATGCTGAATTGAATTTCCTTTGGACTTGCCAATCCAATGATGGGAAATCCAATTATTTTTGGCCAACTAACGGGAATGATCGATTATGATCATCTTCCCCTACGCTTCTGGCTCTGTAGGACCAAGGCGGGTGAACCTTCACCTGAATAGGCTTTTTATAGCAGATAACCTGTGTATGGAACTCAAACTTCCATCTCTCAAAGTATGGAAAGGAACTTTAAATAAATATATCATAAACTGTAAACTAAAATACTTTAAGTAATTGAAATAATGTTTAGTAAATGTGTATATAATTTGAAATGAACAGATAGATAAGATATCACAAAACTATAAACAATGAACTGAATAACTATAATCCAAATAATGATTAGACCAGTGCCTTATTCTACCATGGGCAATAGAGTCAAGATCATTCCAATCTTATGTTCAACCTCAGAGACAGTTTTACAAGAAAACTTATCACTTCAAAGGTGTTATGGAATGTACATGTAACCTAAAACAAATTCGGAGATATTTCAAAAGGGTAATACTTCTCAAATGACAGACCAATTGACTAAGGCCTCAATCAACAGAATTTAACCATGCAAAATGAGAAAACCAATTGAAAATATAGACTATGAATCAAATCAGGAAG